>JBAMBJ010000666.1:0-180136 GCA_037043495.1 Drosophila recens
ATTATTTTGACCGCCCATTTTTCAGACTATTACAAGAAAAAAATTCCTAAGTCGAAAAATAATAACTGTTCACTATCTTTGATTTCTCAGATAGATTAACAATATATTAACGTATCTTAAAAAAATTATATAAAAAATTTGGATAAATGAAAAGTCATTAAATTTTGAGTTTTTGTAAATTCATTGCACGCACTACTATTTTTTTGACCGCAACTGTATGTATGTTTGTATATATGCAAACGTAACTCGTTCTCACCGGTTTTACGTGCACTGAGCATGCTCAAGTAAGTTCTAACCAATTGCTTTCAAATTGTAAACAACACCTGATTGTGAATTTCCAACTGTCCATTGGTTTAATTATTTACACAATCAAAATTATTAACTTCAGCATCATCACATGCATTCAATTAATTATTTTTATCATTTTCATTTGCTGCCTTTCAAATAAATGAAATGAGTAAACCGCAAACAGAAAGCACAAGTGATTGCCAACGCAGCTAAATACTAGATACATATATAAAATGAAATTTTGTATTTATTTATTTATGTATTCCTGTTTTGTTCTTTTTTTTTTTGATAAATACATGCACGAATTTTTTTCAAGGCCAATATCACTTTTTTATACCTTGTATTCCCCCTAAAAACAGTCTGGGTATATAAATACTGATAATACAATACATTTAAAAGTAAAAAAAAACCCCAAACGAACCAGTTCAATGAAGTGCTTAATTGCTTTTAGATTATTTGTTTCAGCTGATAACGCTGGGTATTAATTCTAGAGTTGGCCTAGGCACTAACAGTTTTTTAAAAATAACTTTCAAATAACCCCAAATATTGTTATCACACATTTCTTTTTTCTGAATTTAGAACCATTTTCTGTGTTGCCCGAATTTTGACAGTTTAAATACGCCAGATGTAAAAGAAAGTAGAAAAATCATTAAAATACACCCAGAAACCCTCATATTTTGTGGTACTAGTGTTTTTTTCCTCTAACTAAATATCTTTTAAGTGTTATTAAAATTTAAAAAATAAGAATATTAAGCTAGACTGGCATCACAACAACAACTACAACAAACGACGCGTCGCGCCACTGCGATTTTCCTATATTGTTGTTGTTGATTTTTATGACGGTTATAAATTTAAGGTTTTAGAATGCCTCGACTCGAGCTGAGCAGTTGCTATGTTGTTATTGTTATTTTGCTCGCGAGTCTTTTGTTTGACTTCACGGCGCCGAATAGGCAGAAATAAAGTTAGGAGCAGTCGCTGGCTCCCGGAGCCCATGCGTGCCCACCGCTGCTTTATAATATTAACTCAATATTTTGAAAAATATTGTGGCTCATAGGGTATTTTCTAGTCTAGCAGTCTTAACTTTAGCATTATTACTTGTTTTTTTCGCATTGCTTGCTGCGCTGCCAAAAGGCATTGGCCCATATGAGACACCCCCCTCCTCCCACTCCCCCTTACCCACCCGCTGCAAGCATCTTTTCTGCTTTTCAGAATGTATTTTACTTTCTGTGTGTTTTACTTTTCACTTCGTTTCGATTTTGTGAGTGCACAAGTGCAACAATATTTTATATGTAGAGATCTGTATAGATAGAATTAACAAAAACATCAATTGGGCTAGAGTGGTGAAAGGAGAGCGAAAGTAAGAGAGAGGGTATCTTTTGCGTTTCATCACACCTTCTATTTTGGAGACGCAAATTTCGCAGGTTTTGTTGTTGTTGTTGTTGTTGGATTTGTCATTAAAATGTTTGCGTATTTTGTTGTTTACCCGCAGACATGGAAATTTAACAAATTGCGTCTTTGCTTATTTTATTTACATACTCTAAAAAGCAAGCAGAACAACAATAAATGTTATTGTATGAGTGCTGTTTGTATGTGCTCCAAAAATAAGCGCGCGCGTTATCGTTTTATCGATAACGGGCGACACAAAACAAAACAAAAAAAGCAAAACAAAAAAATATCAACAAACACAACTGTGCATTGCAAGCGCACGACCTCCCACCACCCCCCGGCCACTTCTCTCTGTCTCTCTTTGTCTATGTCTCTCTTTCTCTCTCTCGCTCGCTCGCCTGGGGTGCACACACAAACACACACACACACAGACACACACTTATTGAGAATATCTATTTATGTTTATTTAATTGATTTCTAATCATCACTCTTGCTATCCATCTCTTTCTAACTTTTTGCAGATACGGCTGCTATGGATCCAATTTTCTTCTCACCCACTAACGGTATACCCTCTGAGAGTAAACTCGCCACTTATATGGTAAGTGTTATTGTTGCTGCTGCTGTTGTTGTTGTTGTTGTTTATTCCATTACAGTTTGACATGCATATGACGTGACTTAACAACAGTTTGAGAGTCATGCAATTGACTTTACAAATGTTTATATGTATTATTTTTTTTATTTGAGCTGGCAACTTGACGAATGACCCTGCCCAGCACCCACTTGACACGCCCCCAACGCCCAACCTCCACAGCAAAATGAGCTTATTAACTATTACACACATACACACAACAAAGTACAAAGTGCGTGTGTGTAAGTGGTGCAACAACAAACAGCTGTTTAATTGACGAGACAAGATATGCACATATATTCATACATATGTACATACATATGTGATATGTATGTATTTATATTTGATTGCCTCGTCTGAAGTTTGTTTAACTTGTCAGTTTGCGTCGGCGCTGACAGAGCTGCGATTGTTGTACTTTTAATTATGCTTTATGTATTTTTTTTATTTTATTTGTATTTGTTTTCACTCAATTTGCTTGAACAATTTCAATCCATGAGTCCATGTGCAATGTCTGTTCAGATACAGATACATATACATATGTACATACATGATCACTTGCAAGTGTATTTGTACACTTGACCGACTTTTGCGAATACACTTAGATATGTATTTGTATATACTTGTATATCGGAATATAAAATGCAAAACAATAATAATAATTTGTGTTTATGCATGGATTTTACATTTTTTGAACATCATTGAAAAATAAATAAATAAATTAAAGCCATTAAATATTGGTTTTTGGGAAAATGCTCAAATTTTAATACCCTTTAATTAGATCTATGGAATCTGCTGTAATTAAATTCGCAAATTATTAGCAGGCGCTCAATTAAACATCCAATGATAGATATTTTTATACCCTGCACCTATTTTAAATCAGTAATACAGGGTACAATAACTTTGTAAAAACAAATGTTAGAAAAAGAATTTATATTCAAATATGATTTATTTATAAGTTTTTAGTTTGTTGGAATTTTCAATTAACTCCTGAATCATTCGAGACTGGTGATACTTTAAAATTTAAGAATATTCAGAGATTTCCTCATTTACCTTTTAAATATTTAAATTTCACAATTCTATGTTTGAAAATGTTACATATTGCCTATCTAAATTTTAATACCCTTCGCCAGAGTGTGAAGCGCAAAGCATTTATTAAAAAGTATTTGCAAAGCAAGTGCTTTGATGATCATTAAAAACTTATTGCGCAGCATTTTAATTTAGGCAAAGTAGACCAATTAAAAGTGAGAGTGGCTAATGCGACTCTACACTGGAAATAATTAAAGCTGAATGGAGAAAATTAAATATTGAAATAAATACATAATTAAACAGTTGATTCTTTAGTTTAAAATCAATTGATAAATAAATAAATATGTTTAGAGTTACTGAATTCTCAACCTAAATTGTCATTTGTAATTTAAAAGAAAATTGTGAATGGCAGATAAGATAATGTTTGAGCTAATATACACTCATACATACATACAAACCAATATATGTATGTATTTAACACCCACACCAATGCAAATCAATGACTAGCTTCTACTCTATCTGTTTGTTATTCAATCAGTTTATCACTCTCTCACTCTCTCTCTTTTGTTCACTCTGTTTCTCTGCGCATGCCGTCTCACTCTGTCTATCTGAACTATCAGAATCGACAGAATGTTACCACAACGACGGGCTTTGGTCTAAATAACGGTAATGCTAACGGTAATGGTAATGGTAACGGTAATAATGGGTTCTCACTACTTAACTTGGACTCGCCCCTAGCAGTTAATAAAAAGTCTCAGGTAAAAAGAATTCAACCCTGTGTTAGTAGATCGTTAGTCGAATCGTTACTCTCCCCCCCATCATCTCCTTCCTCTACTGTGTGTGATTCGTTTGATGACTTGTTGCAATTTATATAAAATTTTATATTAAATTCAATCGATTTTTAATTGTATATAGGTAACGCCACAATCGCCCGAATTCATTCCAACGCGCATCAATTCGTCTCCCAACTTTTACCCACCATATCACATGAATAATGGCCTAAACGGCGTCAATGGGTTAACAGCAGCTGCAGCCGCCGCCGCCGCAGCAGCAACGGTAACAGCAACCGCATCCACAGCATCCGTAAGCATCAGCAAGACGTCAAATGGCAGCAATGCTTCCATACTCTCCATGCAGAAAACAACATCCGCTGCGACAGTTTCCATTGCACAACAACAACAGCAACAACACCAGAAGCAGCAACAACAACAGCAACAACCATCAGTGGTGAGTGCTGTAAGTGTAACGGCCAGTTCGGCGCCCATTGCAATTAGTGGCAGCGCACCACCGAATCCCGCCGCGGCGCCATTTGTCAGCAGCATGTCCGCCCAGACGCCGCTCAAGTCGCGCAACGCAATGATGCGCCAGGATTCGCCAACGGCAGCGCTGATCGGTGGCGAGAAGTCGCCGCCACATGGCATGACACCGCACGGCGCCTCGCCCATACCAACCACATTGCCAGCGAGCGTGCATCAGGTGAGTTACCTTCAGGGATTAAAACCCTAACCGAAACCGTAACCTTTAACCGGTAAATAACCGATTTAAATTTTGAAACCGTAACCGAAAAAAAAATTTCATTTAAATCAAAACTCTGTAAACCGAAATATCCGTTTAGTAACCGTTTAATTTATAAGGGTTAATTTCGGTTTTTCAAATAAAACCTTTTCAAAATTTTTATTGAAAAAATTGAGAAAAAAATTTATTTTTAATTGTTATTAAAAAATTGCAAATAAGAGTTATGGTGTAACTTTTGAATACAATTTTAAACGGATGCTTTATTTTCAATTATTAATAACAAAAATTATAAAAAACAAGCTAAAAAAAATTTTAAACGAAAAATTTTTAACTGTTTCTATTTTTTCCGACTTTTAAGTCTCATTTCTGATATTTTGTTATTAGTTTTACATTTTATTTTTGATTTTATTTTTTATTTTTAATTTTTGATTTTAATTTTCTAATGTTTAATTTTGAATTTTTATTTGTGATATTCATGATCGAATTTTGCATAGCACTGAAATGCAAATAAAATAAATTTGTTAAATAAAATATTAAAATTGTTAAAATGTAACTAAACTACATAATTTTTTGCTAACCGAAACGATAATGGTATTTTTAAAACAAAAACATACAAAAACCGGTTCATCGTTACGATAACCTTTACTCAAAGATTTTGCGTAACCGATAACCGAATACCTAAATGCGAACATAACCAAAAACGTAACTGAAACCGATATTCGTTTCGGCTTTAATCCCTAGTTACCTCACAACTTTTGACTTATCTCTTCTTATATTAATGCTCTTTCTATATCTATTAACTTGTTAGGAGAATGTCGGCGGCACCATTTACTTTTATCCAACTGCCAATGCACAGAACAACCAACCGGTGGTGAACTCGGTGGTTGTGGATGCTGCACATCCAGCGCATCCGGCCCATCATGGCGTTGTCAATGCGGTGGCGCCACTGAGCGCAGTTCCCTCGCAAATGATGTATACGGGGCATGTGTATCCGGGTCCAGCGTCCAATGTGATTGCCATGCAGCCAAAGACGCAACTGGAGTCGGCGTTCTTTATGCCCGATGAGATGCGCACCGATATTCTTGCCCGCAACGAGATCTCCAATCTGATTATGGACGCTGCGGAGGCGGCACAGCATGCTCTGCCCCTCGAGGTGGATAACTATCATGCGCTTTATCCTTTAGAGCCGCCAACCCAAGCGATGCACAACAAACTGACGTTACCAGCGAGCACATACCGCGCCACGCACAATAGCACAGGATTCAAGTATTGCCTGAGAAGATTGCACGGTTAGAATTGACTATAAAATGTTCATTGTGATTGATTGATTGATTGAGATTCTTATTGCAGGTTTTCGCTTGCAGTCCACAAAGTGTATGACGCTCGTGGAGATGTGGAAGAAGCTGCAGCACACGAATGTTGTGCAACTGCGTGAGGTGTTTACAACAAAAGCATTTGGTGATAACTGTAAGTGACAACAAGTTGAAGGGTTCAAAATTTGAAATTAAGTTGTATGTACAACCTACATACTAAATTTGTAGTGTCTAGCTCTTATAGTCTTAAGGATAGACGTGTTTAATAATAAATCAATTCAGCTGTGAATATTGTTTAAAAATGTATATACTTTATATGGTCGAATATGCTTCATTATGACATTTATTAAAATACATTTTTTAACACTATTTTGCTAAATTAAAAAAAAATTAAAACAAATTATATATAACTTAATATTAAGAAATAAAAAAGTCAGGGAGTTAAAAAAAACGTTAATTTATTACAAATTTGTGGGAAGACCTCATCGGATCAATAAATATTAATTGGAGTTGCTGTGAGGCAGAAATAAGTAATTAAGAATATATAATTATTGATTATACAATCAACTCCTTTTTGCCCTCTTTTTAATAATTACTGTACGCTTTTATTTTGATCTTTTTTGATTGATTATTACAATACTTTATTTAATCTCCGTTCACAGCATTAGTATTAGTGTACGACTATTATCCCGGCTCACAGACATTGCTAGCCAAATACTTTACGCCAACGCCCGAGACCAACGGCTACACAGATCCATTCCAAGGCGAGGCACGCCCCTTCAGGTGAGTGTAGTACGCCCCAATTCTAGTTTCTAATCAAATTTGAACTGTTGTTTTCTTTCACAGTCATAAGAGCAACATGCAGCGCACAAATAACGGACCATTGCTGCCAGAATCGACAATTTGGTCAATAATAATGCAGTTAACCGCAGGTCTACGGGCCATACACCAGGCGGGTTTGGCCTGCAAGTAAGTGCAATTTCTCTTAACGCTTTAATTTCGTCTTAATTGATTGCTTGTCCATTTAGAATCCTAGATCCCACTAAGATCATTGTGACTGGGAAACGTGTGCGTTTTAGCTCCTGTTGTGTCTCGGACATCACGCAATTCGATCCAAATGCGGCAAATCCCTTGGCCTTGGTCAACATGCATCAGCAGGTAACACTTTTTGTTGCATAGTGTAATGAACAAAGTAAACAAAGTGCTTGATTTGTTGTCTTGCAGGATGATCTAACCGCATTGGGTCGCTTAGTATTAGCGTTGGCCTGTCGCTGTCTGCAGTCCGTGCAGCGTGATAATGTACAGTCTAGCATTGATATGGTGACCCGTAACTATTCCACCGATCTACGTAATTTTATTGTGTAAGCTTAAGTCGTCATATCATTGAGTTGTTTGTTATTGAATCATATGTTTATTTGTTTAATTTGTAGTTACCTCTTCACCACGAATAACCGCCGCACTGTAACGGATCTGATGCCCATGATTGGAGCACGTTTCTATACGCAACTGGATGCTCTGCAGGCCCAAGTTGATATGCAGGATGATGAGCTGGCCAAGGAGATGGAGAACGGTCGTCTGTATCGCATATTGGTTAAACTAAACAGCATCAATGAACGACCCGAGTAGGTTTACAAATTTACAGATTACATTGTATAAAATGTGTACTTATTTATTGCCTATTTAAAGCTTCAATTTGGATTGCACTTGGTCAGAGACTGGTGATAGATATATGCTGAAATTATTCCGTGATTTTTTATTCCATTCCGTCACTGAGGATGGCCGACCCTGGCTGGATCACGCACACATTGTACAATGCCTCAATAAGCTGGATGCTGGCTCAATCGAGCGTGTAAGTGAATGTTACATTTGAAATTAAATGTATGAATATTAATCGATTGTTTTCTAGGTGCAACTCATGTCACGCGATGAGCAATCGGTACTAATTGTCTCCTATGCTGAACTCAAGAATTGTCTGGAGAACGCATTCTCCGAACTGATGTCGAGTGCGGCCAACTGATGAGCACCTCAAAACACTTAAACAACCGAAACAACAACAACAGCAACATTTTCATCATCTTTATCATCATCATGATCATCATTAACCACAATAAGAAGAAGAAACACGCGCAGCTCATTTAAGCCACGCCTTGTGTCCCCAGCCCCTACCTCTTCCCCTCCCACTACTCGACCACAAGCAACTACAATTAAATGGTTTAATATATATAAAAAAAAAAAAGAGAAAGAAAAGAAAAAACATTCATTATATAACTAAGACATTTTTAGGCGTATGCCGAGTAAAACATAATAAACAACAAATAATTAAATTAAATAAATAAACATAAACTACATACGCAGATTTATATTGTTAAGCCAAGCAAAAAGATAAAGATAAACAATAATGATAATGATAAATGATAAAAATGAATGAAAACAAACAAACAACAACTGATATCCAATGTTATGTTAGATCTTAACTACATTTTAGGCATTTAAACTTACACAGATAAACAAACAACCAACAAACATCAAATAAACCAACAACAAACAACAAACAGAAAAGGAGCAACAACTTTTTGAAAACGAAATCTCTCCAAAAAAAAATGAAAACAATTCAAAAAAAAAAAAATAAATACAAAAAAATGTAAACGAAAGAAAAAATTGAAAAACAACAAAAAAAAGAAAACTTGCAAAATTTGTTAAAACAAAAAACGAAACGAAAACTTTAAAGTACGAAAATGAGCAAAATGAGAAAGTTGATCTATTTTTACAGAGCTAAAGAGAAGAAGAGAAAGAAAGTATTTATATGTATTATAAAAAAATCTATAAAAACTAAACTAAACAAAAAAAAAATTGTAAAATAAATCTAACAAAAATTGTGCAGTGCGAAAATGTTAAGCAACAAAAAGAAATGTAAAAACAACAACCAACAAAACAAACAAGGAACCACATGAAATGTTTTAAGCATTGTCTGAGCGCCTGCCTAAATTCCCCTACAGCAACAACAACAACAAGAACAACCAAACACAAAAATGAAACATTTCTTATTTTTCAACTAATATTTTTATAGCGAAATATTTTTTAAAAAACGATTTAAGCAAGAGAAATGGTAATGAAAAAATCTATTTGTAAAAAAAGAGAAAACAAAAAAACGAAAAAGAAAATGGAAATTGTTTGTTTAAGAAGATGAAGAAGAAGAACATGCAAAGCGACGCACAGCGCGACTTAGCAAGTTGCTCAAAAAACATAAACAAAACAAAAACATAATAATAATAATAATGAACGAATGAAAAATTAACAATAACAAAGAAGATAACGAAATCGTCTAGGCCACACAGCGTGATATGTATATACATATTATATTTATATCTTATTTTCGTTATTTTTTCTATTTATGTATGTATGTAATGTACAACTCTTGATGCAATATTTATAATTATTTAAAACAAACTCACTCACACCTTTACAATGCACGCTCTCAAAATTGCAAGTACAACAACAAAATTACCGAAGAAGTCTGTCTATTTAAATATATATGTATTTATGTATATGTATATATTATTTTAAATGCTAAATCCCAATTAGCGCCAATGGGGCAAAAGTCGCGTTGCGCCTGCGCGGCCGCATATCACGAAACCGAGAGAAATCCAAAACAAAACCAAAAAGTTGAGAACTTAATGAAATGGCTTCAACCACTCTGCAACAACAACTACAAGAACAACAACCACCAACCAGCAAAAGAAAACAAAAACAATTTAAAATTTACAAGTAACCTTATGATTTACGTCCAACAGACTCACTTTTCCAGCTCAACAGTTGCTCTGGATCGTTCTTTTATCTCCTGCTTCATCTGTTCCTAAAATTATTTCGTTGCTGACACACCCCATACTAAATATTTGTTGGTTTTTGTTAGCTTTTGTTTACATCGATTTTTCCAATTTTACAATATTTTTTCATTTCGTTTATTTTGTGCTCCTTTACTTCAAACGCTTTTCTGTTTGTCAATCATAAATGCGTACATGTACTTTTTTTTATTAAGTTATTGTATACTTCAAAGTAAGACTAATTAATTATGTAGTTATAAAAACAAAAACAGAAAACGAGAAAACCTGCAAAAACAAAAAATGTAAAAGAAAACTTTTTGAGAAAACCAATAAAAAAAATAATAAAATGTTTAAATAAATGCGTTTACAGAGAGTTTATAATTTTCTTGAGCGGTATAGGAAGTGCACATAAAGGTATTGCATTGGTAATGGCTTAACCCAGCGGATCATCTTGTTATAACTATGACAAAAGGAGCTCATTTTTGATTCGACGTTATCTTCCAATTCTTGCGGTCATAGAGACGCCACGTTCAATTCAAATTCCTGTGCTCGTATTTGTTCTATATGGCAAAAGTAGCAGAAAATACTCCACAATATGTTAAGTAAAACTGGCGTTAAATTAAAATTATCTTTTTGTAGTATATTTTTTAACTAGCAGCAGTTGTAGGAAACACTGCAGAATATGTTAAATAACATAATCGAGACGACTGAAACGGACGTCAAAATTAAACTTTACTGTTTCGCTTTTAAAAGATATTTATTTAAAATATACCGGGGTGCCACAGAAATCGCTTTTGCTTGAATTTTACTTACATTTGTATGAAATTTAAGTAAAATTCAAGCGAAAGCTATTTATTCGGCACCCCGGACATTTTGTATTTTGATGTAGTTGAAATATTTGAGTAAGAATACCTTGAAACTTAGCTGCAATTTTCTTTTAGCTGCATTAGGATCTAATTTTGTATGTTAATAATTATGCTTAAGGCATCTTGACATTGTTCACTAAATTCCAACATGGCAATTTTGTTTGTTACAGTTCAGTAATTCAAGCTTTCCAATTGCGATCGTTGCGACCTGTTGAGGCAGTCCCTCAAAGGATAATTTAGTTGTTGAAAATGTTGTATGGTTAGCGAACGTACATACATACATATGTATGTCTGGTCCGATTTCGCTTGAACGGCACATGCGCAGTTTGAGCATAAGGAGACTCAACTGTGGTGGTTGAATTGTTGACGCCGCTAAGTATGCCACATATTTTGTGTGTTTATTTTACAGCTGAAGCGCTTGTAATTCACAACCAGTTCTGGCCGCGAGAGATTGGCATAGCTTGCTGTGGACAATGTCAAATTACTCTGGCTTCTCTTCAGTTGTCGAATAAATCTTTCGCCTTTTACTAAAGATTTCCGTGGAGAGGAGCACTCTAATGAGTCTAAAATAATTTTTGCTAGTGCCTGATTGCAAAATCGGGCCATTTTAATATGCATTTGAATTAAATTGAAGTAAGTCCCAAAACACTAGATAAGTTTATTATTATAGCCGTCTAAGGGCTGGCTGCTAATATTTATTTTGACTGCTTCAAATTAATTTTTTTGATTTAGAAAACGACTTTTGATCGTAGCTTGCTGAATTTTTATGTTAATTTAATTTGACCCCAATGCGATGGACCACAGCGTAGTTTAAAGGTTTTGTCTGTTAAGAATATTTTATTTAGGTCATAATATTAATAAATTAGCCTAAGTGAATCACTCATCAGAATTAAAAGATAGAGTTGTTTATGTTTTGGAAGTGTGTTTTATTTTAACTAAGTAATTACAACGTATAATACAAATTTTATAGTTAAAACTTGAAAATGTACAACTTTCGTTTTAGAGGGCAGGCAAATTTAGAATGAGTTGCAAATGGAATTGTAGTAAATTGGAAGATTCGTTTTTTGATGAGTATATAATTTTGATAAACTTCTGTTTGCTCTTATTGTGATTATCACAGTTTAATATATAAAAGTTTGATCGCTTCTATATACCCTTTATTTTTATTTTTGTTTTGTATTAATAATATATTCGAACCCAACGAAAAGAAATGCGAAAGCTGTATTAACTTTTGTTGTTTTTTGATTTTTTGTTAGGGGGCAACTACATAAAAGTTGTGCATTCATTTTTAGCTAAAACATAAAAACTACTTAAATTCTATATATTTAATTAAGCTTACATTTAGTACAAAAAATTCAGCTGAACTTTAGCAAAGTTTTTGAGTATTTGATTTGTTTGTTTTTTCTTCGAGTTAGTGTTGAGTGGGGGCGGGGGCGGGGGGCAGCAAAAGAGCAAAACTAAATCGCAATTTTTAGACTAAAACTAGGACATCGTTTCATACTATATGTATACTCGTACTCGTATTAACAACTTGCTGTGGGCCAACAAAATAAGGCCCTTACAAAAATCCAACTCTTGGTTGTGGTCTTAGGCAGGCGCCTCCGTGGGCGCGTGACAACCCTCAACATTCTCGGGCCAATCGCAGACATTCTCATTGGGATTGAAGACCAGGTTGGCAGGACATGGCATGTGATGTTTACGTTCACCCTCGCACATATAATAGTGTGTGCAGTCGGCCCAATCCTTGTGGTAGCTAATATGTCCCTCCTCCTCTGCGCAGGTAACATCGTGAGCTGGACAATAAGAGAATGTATTAATCTCTGAAGAGTTTCTTTACAATAAATTGAAATTATTTCATAAAGGTGAATCGTTTTTAATATGTATATTATGTTTACTGAAATACTAGACTAGCTTAATCACATAACTATTTTTTAGGTACCTCATATTCTAAAACTTTTTTAAGGAATTTTAAAAAAGAAAAAAAAAACAAGAATAAAATTTTAGGAATCCAAAATTGGGAAGAAAAAATTTGGAATCATAAATTAGGAATTTCAACTAAGAAAAATATTTGGAGTATAGTATTAGGAAAAAAATTAGGTAACAAAACTGAGAAAAGTATCTTTGGTTTTCCTGTCATTGGTTAAATTCTTTCCTTATTTTTGTCCTCCCCATTTTTGTTTTCTCAATTTTATCTTCCTAATTTTGGATTCCTTATAACTGTATTCCTAATTTCGGATACGTAATTTTGGATTCCTACATTTTTTTTACGAATTTTCGTATTCTGAGTAATATTTTTCTACGTTCGTATATACTTAGAATAATTTTTTTACTTATTAAATTCAGTAAATATAAAAATATTAATTTTTTGCTAAGAAGGTTTTGATTAAAAAAAAAATAATCAGTATTCCCAAATCGTATTACTCTTGAACTTACGATCTTTTGTCGTGTAGGCACCGCGTGGTCCATGGGATTCGTAGGGTCCATCGTATTCGAGTGCCACCTTATAGTCCTTGAGCTCATCGCTGAGAGCAGACAACAGTGGATATTTGCCATTGCCGCAGCGGCCAGTGAAGTCGTCCATGTCAATGGACCAGACCATAATGCCACCGAAACCTTGTTCCTTAAGCCATTCCGTCTTTAGAAAATACCAATGTTAGTTAACATTTTAAGGATATACAGAATTGGAGAACTCACCTTTGTCTTGAGCGAACGTTCATCGTCGAAGCCCACCCATTGGTTGCCTTTGTAGGCGAAGGGCACCTGCTGCTCCGAGTCCCAGACCAGCGTGGTGTTGTCCGCGGCCAGGAAGGTGCACACCTCGTAGTAGCTGAGGAAGCCCGCCTCGTTGGTGAACTTGCCCGCCTTGCCGCCTCCCGATGATGGAGATCCAATGTCGAATTGTGTGTCATTGACCAGCTCAAAGCTGCGTCCATAGGTGGGCATGCCGATGAGCAGCTTCTCCTTGGGTGCACCCTGTTTAACCCATTCGCGGGCACTGAAATCGACAGTCAGTTTCTTCTGATAGCCCGTCGCCGACTCCAGAGGAAACAGTGGCGAATTGTGGCCAACAGTGCGTTCCCATTGACCATGGAAATCGTAGGTCATCACGTTGATAAAGTCCAGATATTTCGAGATCTCAGGCACATCATAGCCAGCGGCAATGGCCTCAAAGGAGGCGGGTACGGCAGCAGTTAGGAGTAGGCGTGGCAAGCCCGACGATTTGGCTTCTCCCTCAAAAGCCACACGCAATTCACGCAGTAGATTCACATAGGCAATGCGATCCTCAACGCCACGTGGATACTCCCAGTCGACGTCCAATCCATTGAACTTGTAATCACGCAGAAAATCGATGGCCTCGTAGACGAACTGATTCATGCGGAAGACATTGGAGGTGAGCTCCTTGAATGGCGTCGAGCCAAAGGCCCAGCCACCAATGGCCAGCAGAATCTGCAGATCGGGATTCGCCCCACGCAAGTCAATGAGACTCTCGTAGTTCTCGGGATCATCGTCGCTCGCCTCCGTCAGCTTGTAATCCTGCAAAGTGGCAAACGCGTAGACAATGTGCGTGCAGAGCTTGGGATCAATGTTGTCGGGACCGAACTTGCCAGCGCCAGGACGTTTGGCCGACCAGCTGGTGAGATAACAAAAGACTTGAGCGGGACGAGCTGAAAGGTAAAAGACAGGAAATAAATAATACGCACAGAGGGGTCTAAACTCAAATAAAATAAAAAAATAGCGACAAAAATTCTGAGATGCATATTAAATTCTCACAACAAAAATATTACAATTTTAAATGGAAATAATCTTTGATTCATTGTACATAAACTTTTAGTTTTGAGACAAAAATCATATTTTAATATCATTTGTTTTAAAAATGAACATAGAAAAACAATTGTTATTTACAAAAAACAAATTTAAATAAATGATAAAGATTCCTAGATCAAAAATATGCAGTTTTCAAATGAAAGTTATTTTTGTTATAAATTCCTAGATCAAAAATTAGCTACTTTTAAATGAAAGTTGTTTTTGTTATAGATGTGGATATTCTTAATTTTGAAACAATCAGCATAATTTAATACCATTCATTTACAAACTTTGAGAGAAACCCAAAGTTCTTCAAAAACAAATATTTATGTGATATTTTCTTAATATCAGATATCGTTATTTTTTTTTAAGTATAAGTAAAAATGCACTTACTGTTTTTATCTATGGCATTTGCTCCCGACTTGACGCGTTGCTTCTTCTGTACATGAGGTTTGCGCACCTTGTTGAGCACCTCATCCACTGAAATCTTAATGGGTTCGGGTTTCTGCAACGAGTATTAATGATTAGCTAAGGTTCCAGAATAGATCGCAGTTCAATTCACCTCCTCGATATCCTCGAAAGTGGCTGCCACAGCTGTCCAGTTAACATCCTTGGCCTCCTTGCCACGGGAAATGCCGAGCAACTCCTCCCTCATGGCTCCAATCAATGGATACTTGACATTGCCACCGCACACGTCACCCTTGAAATCGTCCATGTCAATGGTCCAGACCATGGCACCACCAAAGCCATTCGATTTGATCCAGTGCATTTTGTTTCTGATCGCACGCTCATCATCGAATCCCACCCACTGGTCACCATCAACCAGGTAGGGCACCTTCATCTCCTCGTCCCAAACGTAGACGGCGCCGTTCAGCAACATCTCACAGATCTCGTAGTAGGCGAGGAAACCACTTTCCTTGGTATACACACCCTCACGTCCACCTCCAGTGGCCGGAGCATTCGGACCATGCTTATCGGTGCTGGCCAGCGTAAAGGAGCGTCCATAGGTGGGCATGCCAATGATCAGCTTCTCCTTAGGTGCGCCCATTTTAACCCACAAACTGGCGGCATTATCCACAGAAAGCTGCTTGCGCCATTCGGAGTCCGTGGAAGGAGCATAGCTGCAATCAAAGTGGGTATTAAAGGATTGAAAGCGCAAGAAAATGTAAAAGTCATAAAAGCCAAAAAAAAATTTAAAATTTAAAATAAAATTTAAATAAAAACAGATAATATACTGTGGGAAAACTTAACAAGATCAAGAATTTCTAAAAGCCGAAATATATAACAAAAAGATAAAAAATGTGGACAAAAAAAATATTAAAAAATAGATAATATGCTAAAATATCAAATATTATTATTTGATAAGTGAAAATGTGAAAACATTTTATGATTTCATAAAAGCCGAAAACAAAATTTAAATATAATTTAATAAGATCAAGAATTTCTAAAAACCTAAATACAGTCGAACTTCCCTAACTCGAACTTCCCTGACTCGAAGTCTCTCTAACTCGAACAAAATCGAGTGGCAATACTAGGCAAATTTCATACAATTCTACTTCCCTAACTCAAAGTCTCCCTAACTCGAACTTTTTTCGTGGATAATGGTGATTCGAGTTAGGCAAGTTCGACTGCATATAAAAAAAATCAAAAATGTGAACAAAAAAGATATTTAAAAATATATAATATACTAAAATATTAAATATTATTATTTATTACTAAATACTTATTACCATCAACTAAAAATACTGTCTATTTCGACTTACAGCGGTGCATTGTGTCCAGTTTCGCGCTCCCATTTGCCGTGAAAATCGTAGGCCATCAGATTGATAAAGTCCAGATAGCTGGCAATGGCGGGCACATCATAGCCGCCACGAATATTATCCGGACCCACGGGCACGGCGGCGGAGAGCAAGAGACGAGGCTGTTTCAGTTCTTGAGCTTCAGCTTCGAAGGCTTCACGCAACTCCTTCAGCAAGAGCACAAAGTTCTTCTTGTCTTCCGTACCCTTGGGGTACTCCCAATCCATATCGAGGCCGTCGAAGCCACGTTTGCGCAGGAAGGGAATGGCGGAGTAGACAAAGGTCTGGCGAGTGTAGCGTGTGGCCGACATGTCCTTGAACTTCTGTGTGCCAAAGGACCAACCACCCAGAGCCAGCAAAATCTGCAAAAGATTCAATAAGATGATAACCAATTTAAGTCAAATTTGATCAGGGATTAATTACCTTCAATTTGGGATTCGCTTTGCGCAGATTCATCATGCGTTCGTAGAGTCCAGGCACATTGTCCTTGGTCTCATCGTTGGACTCGTAGGAGCTCAGCTTGCCCTTCTTCAGCCAGCCAAAGGCGAAGATAATGTGTGTGCAGAGATCGGCGGGAATATCCTCCGGCACAAACTTGCCGATCTTGACACGATACTGCGACCAGTTGGTGTAGTAGCAAACGATCTTTGGCGTGCCATCATCCACCTTTGTCTTCTTGCCCTTCAGCGATGAGCCGCTGGCCACGAGGGCTGCACCGCCGACAGCCGCTCCGGCGGCGGCAGCGGAACCGCCACGTAACTTCGACTTGGAGCGGAGTCGGGTACGACTGACGCTGGTTGTGGATGCGGGTTCCTGGTCAATGCGCTTCTGGGCCACAGGCGATTCAGTGGCCTTCTTGGTTGAACTGGCAACTGTTGTGGGTCGTCGCATGCGCCGACGCGTCTTGGCTGCAATGCCAAAAATAATAAAATATTGGTAAGAAAATTAATTAAATTTTATAATCATCAACAATCTTTACTCTCCGCCCACAGTCAACTTGACCTTTGCTAACAACTCTTTAAATTGGCTACCGATGGCAATAGATTAAACTTTAAGCAGCAACTGGTTTCCCACTCATCATCAATCAATTGTATGGCTATCGCAGCCTCGAGAGATCACAATCTCAATCTCAATCGCAATTGACAGTCAGTCAGTTGAGTGTGTCGAGTGACAATTATTTTAAATGAATGTACGAATTGTCATCTTCATCTTCAGTTTCTGTTTCAGCTGCGAGCTGTTCGTTGTCAGTTGGCAAATTAACTTTGATTATTTTCCAGGCCATTTGTCTTTTAGATTTATGCATTTATAAATGACAAGTACCCATAGATAAAGTATCGTTTCAAGTCTTATTAATTCTGACAATCAGCCATAATGAAGACAACTAATGAATGGTCCCCATATGTATTTATTAATGGTACACGCTCTTCCTAAATGCTTGGACAATTAAAATGGTCATTGCGCAGACCTGTTTTTCGTGATATTAAATTTAACAATATTAAAATGTCTCCACAGCTGAAATAACAAAGCGAAATTATCTCGTATACTGTTCAACCGGTTTAAATACAATCTTTCCTTTAACGCGCCTTTTACTGCGCATGGCCCACACAGAAGTGCAGGTTTGTGGTTGTGTTGGTGTCATTGTTCGGAATGTGAACAGTGTGTATTTTTAGCATTCGCTGTGTCGAGTGCCTCTAGTGCGGGCTGAGTCGCTGGCAACTCATCTGGGGATATAGCTCAGTGGTAGAGCATTCGACTGCAGATCGAGAGGTCCCCGGTTCAAACCCGGGTGTCCCCTTAGTAAACTTTTTTGTTGATTTTTTTTAAATTTCGTTATTTTGTTATCTAAATTTTAGTTGCATTACTCATGCTGAATTTTGTACGAGTTGAGTTTACTGATTTTAAAATAACATCATTGCTTTGCTTGGCGTTGTAGCTCCATACTGTGGAGATCTTAGTATGGGGATATAGCTCAGTGGTAGAGCATTCGACTGCAGATCGAGAGGTCCCCGGTTCAAACCCGGGTGTCCCCTAAGTGAAACTTTTTGATAATTATTTAATATTAAGGATACTCTCTTTATTGGTATGAAAAAGGGTTTGAAATAGTTAGTTTAAACGTTGAATAAAAATCAAATATGAAAGTATTTTGTACAAATTGATTTATTTTTATGATTAAATTATTCAGTCCTTATTATGTTATATCATTCATGCACGAATTATCGCTTTGATTTTACTTATGTAATGACAAAAAATTCTATGTTTCTTTCAGTTGATGTAAAGTGGAAGATGCATTTCTAATACAACATTGCATCATTTTATTGTAACCAGTTATGGGTTAAACATAAAGAAAACTCTATCAAGCACTAAGAATACGCTTAAGTACGAGCTTAGCCATGCGCTGATGGCATGGGGATATAGCTCAGTGGTAGAGCATTCGACTGCAGATCGAGAGGTCCCCGGTTCAAACCCGGGTGTCCCCTGATTTTTTTTACTTATTTTTAATTTTAAAAATTAGTTTAAGATATTCAAAATGCTAAATTTAGTATACTTTTTGTTTTTAATGAACATAAATTAGTTTTTTTAGGTCTGATAACAACTTATAAAAAATTGCACAGTCAATAATTATTTGAAGAAATGCGTTTAAGTTACATAAAAAGAGAATACAATTTATTTTTCTACATAATGTGAAATTCGTTAATAATGTGTACATAATGTGAGATGGAACTTGCCTTTACTTTAAGGGCTCTTACTGATCTCAAATCAAATGACAAAGGCGTTATATAACACGATTGATTTGAAAAGTAATTCAACTGCCTTAAAGTTTAATTTTGTAGATTTAACAAACTATGTACTACAGATAATGGCAAGTCATTTAGGAAATATGTTTGTGCTGTTACGTGATATTGTTGCAGATAAAAGTAATCACAGTTCAACAGCAATAGCAACAAAATACAACAACAGTTTATCAATTTCCGCCTCTGCAGAAAGATTGGAACAGAAATATGTAGTTTGAAAGCGTGTGGAAGACTCGCCTACACGGAGAATGATTATATAAATTGAATGCTGTACTAAAAGAATATATCGTAGCTGTTCTTTAGTAAATTGCCGCATTTTGCATAAGTGGGGATATAGCTCAGTGGTAGAGCATTCGACTGCAGATCGAGAGGTCCCCGGTTCAAACCCGGGTGTCCCCTTGTTTTTTACCTTTTTTGTTTTTTAAATATGCTCTTTAAAGTTAAATACATTTTTACTTACTCTGCGCGCTGTCTGTGGAGGGGGAGAGCAATACAACCAGCAGGCATATCACAAAGGCAATTCGCAGCAATCGCGGTGGCAACTGTAAAAGAAATAACAACACGAAAACGTGTAGATAGCAATTAATCACAGTTATTCGCTTGATGTGCAAGAGATAAAATGATTTATGTGGGGGGCACGTCAACTTTCGGCAAATTACGTGGCACTTGTTGTTTCGAGCACTGTCAGAAATGGTTTTTAATTTGCTCTCGTCTGTCGTCTGCTGTCTGTCCGCTGTCGGTGGTCGAGAGAAGGTCGGAGCATGTTTTGCCGTTTACAACGTTTTCGCCGGCCCTTTCGGCCACTTCGTTGGCCACTTCACTCTACTCCACTCCAGTTTGTTCACACCGCGCTGTGGCGCCCACAAAAATACAAACAAAGCCGCGATAATGACGCGTCTTGACATTGACCCAGTTCACGAGCCGGAGACGGTGCCCCCCAACCCCCAACCCCGCAGCTGCTGACAAACAATATGTCCAGACGGACACTCGACTGCCCCAGCAACTAATTAAAATTATTTAGTTTTTTTTTTGTAAATAATTATGCATATGTATGTATGTTTTTCTTTTGTGTTGCATCTGAAGCAATTTTCGGTGACATCTTCAGCTTTCGGTAGCAAACACAAACACAACAATGACAATGGCAATGACAACATCAACTCGAGTGACATCTTGACTTTGAGCATTATCATTACTTATGGAGTAAGCATAAGTAGCCTATGCTTTAAGCCTACACCATTCCAAATTCACTTTTTAATTTCCAATTCCAATTTGTAATTCACAAGCATTTGCAATAGGCATTAAAAATTCAATTATCATGCTGATTTATAACTATTGTTAATAACAAAACACTAAGCAATAAATATGTCGAAATTAATGTGACCACGCAAAACTGGTTAATTAAGTTTCATTTATATTTAAATTAATTAATTAATTAAGTGAATATTATTATTTTTTTTACAACATCAGTTAAATTGCTAGCAATTGTTTTAAAAGCACATTTTTCTATTGCCAAAGCTAAATTAAAGAAGACAAATTGCGTCTTGGCCACATTCACCTAAATTCATAGTAGCTGACTGATTGGTATTCAAGGGGGCATTAGCATTTGGCAGCGTCATTAAGAACACCTTACACAACTCTTGGCTATGGCCTTTCACGCACAGTTAGGCTGTTAACGATTTGAAAGAAATGGCCAAAATTGGCACAAACGTGAGTCGTTTCATAACGATCCGATAAGCTACAGTTACAGTTAGAGGCAACGGAATCACGCCCTGCGGCTAAAGTCGCAGGCACTGACTAATTGAAGTATGGCCAAGGTCACAGAGCTGAGACAGAGGCTATAACATTTTTATAAACAACAATAATTTATAGCCTGGCCCTGGCCATAAACACCCCGACAAGTCCATAAATCGTACTACACATTCTTCTCGGATATTGCCACCTTTTTGGGGCTTAGATCTTTTGATCAAGATGCAGCAGAGCTAATCTAAAATCCAAAAAAAAGAGTAAGAAAAGTAAAACTGGTTTATTGACTTATCTTCTATAATTTGCTAAGTCTTTTCGGCGATTCATTTAAATGTTTTCGCTTTGCTTTAAAACGAGTCAACTAAATTAATGCATAAATTATAAATTTTAATGCGCAGGCGCAAGAAAACAAAAAAATCGTACGGCTCTTATTAAAAAAAAAAATATATATATGTTCCTTATTGCGTCGACCGGCAACAGCGACTTGACCAGACCAACTGGTTTTATGCTCCATCTCGCTCTCTTGGTCTGCGGCGCGGAAATAAGAAAAAAGGTGAAAACATGTCTAAATGCCTTTCATTTTCTTTTGTGCGAAAGCGAAAAGCCCAGAACCCCAGCCGGATTCCATGTAAACGGGCCGCTTTTGGATTTCTTTCAGCTGCCGCTTTTTTATACATTTTGTATTCAGCAAAATTTAGCAAATCATTCAAACACGCAGTCGTACAAATCTTTGCACATGTCTTGAGTTACGTAAATTATTGTTTTGTCCATTTCGGGCAATTGTCTGAGACCCCATTGCAAGTATCATTAGCTAAGTCCATGCATCCATGTATCGGACTAAGCCAGTAGGCTTCCAAAGCTCCCATGGCTCCAATCGATCCATTGAAGCCGGAGCTTGGGTGGATTTATTTTGGCTTGCGAATCGTTTGGGAGTGCGAAAGTCGTGGCTAGTTGTGTTGTGTTGGATTTGTTGATTACTGTTTTGCTGATTACGACAGCACTAAATAAAAGTCAATAAATAATAGACACACAGAAAGACAGACAGTAAGATAGTGAGAGAGAGAGAGAGGCAGCTTACTGCATTCCTGGCGCAAGATTGGCTATTTTTTCAATTGTTTGCTTGACTTGCGCAAAATAAAATGGGAAAATTAAAAATGAATTGAAATTGTTATAATACAGTGAAATCTTTGCTAACAGACAGCTCCCTCAGCTGCTGCTAATCGCCAGCTTTATGGAGCCTTCACTTAAACTTTAACAGCTCATTTGAAATGCTGATAATTATGATCATTTAACTTCACTCTTTGCCTCCTCAGACTTTCAACCACATGGCGATAACTGAGAAGACTGTAATACTTATTTTAATCTGTCTGCTGAGTATGGAATCGTTTTCGCTTGGACGCAAGAAAGCGCAAAAATTGCAATTTATTTGCATAAATGTTATTTCTTTCATTTTTTTATGACTGTTATTCATTTTTCATTTTTCATTTTATTTAATTTTTGTTTTTTATATTGTATTTATTTAAAGCTGCGTTTATTGAGTGCTCTTTCAATATTTTCAACATGCGGCTCAAATTGCGCAAAAGTTGCATTATTCATGGTCCGATGTCGGCGCACGTTTGTCGCTTAAGTCTTTCGTTTTGTGCATGTATTTCGTGGCTGCAAAATGCATTTGCTGTTTGCTGTTTGCTGCTTGTGTGTGATGAATTCAATGAAATTTATTGAAATTTTCGTTTAGTTTAGCGTCAACTGTCGCCGTCAGTTTAGTGCAGTTATATTTAATTAAGTTGAATGCCTTTTGGCTTGACCGAAATTAAGCTCAAGGTGAGGCGTATAAATAAAAATGAAAATAAAATAAAAAACATAAAAATGGAAAAAAGAAAACCCGCTGTTCAGCTGGCGACACGCGCGAGCTTAAATGTATAGAAATATATGTATGTATGTAAAAGCATTAATTTAACGGCATTAATAAACGCCGCACTCATAACTGTTTGGCAACACGTTTTTTTTGTTTTGGGCTATGATAATTTGGCTTTTATGAAAATTTGTGTTACATTTGCTGGTTGGGCCTTTGATTGTTTTTAGGCGGTGCGGCGTCATTTTGTGCGCCTTACAATTGAGTTAATTCGCTTGCGCTTGAGCACCTGTCCTGACCAGACGACCTTGCGCAATCTGGCCAAAGAAACAGAAACAAGTTTGGCTTGGAAACAGCAAACAGCTGGACAACTGGACAGACTTGATGGCTGGCTGGCTGGGCTTATAAAGCGAGCGTGAGTCAGTGCTCATTAAGTGCAGTGCTCAACAAAAAAAACTGGTTCACTGACCAATTAGAATAATGCTAAAATTGTGCACCTCTCAAACTGGCCAAAAGCAAACCACCAATCGACTCGAATTACCAGATTCGAGTACTCCAACTGATGCTGTAAGTCTTGGGTGTGGAACTGTGCTGTGCCCGTTACTTCCTGCTTATAGCATAACCCTGAAACGGCCGTTCACACCAGTTTCAAACAGCTGAAATCCAACTCCAAGCTGGATTCGAGTATGCTCCAGGCCTGTTGAGAACACTCTCTAGTGGGTTAAAAAGCGCAATGCACCCAATAAATTGTTGAGATTCAACTGATTCAACCGAAGATAGAGAGGTTTTTAATGCCACAATGAGTCAGCAATTAAGCAAAGAAACAAATAAATAAAAAACAAAAGCTAGAAAATCTCTATGGCCATTATTCTTTTGGCTGCAATGCCACTTCCACAGTTGAGCTGAGATCTCAACAGTTGACTGCACACAACTTCCGTTCCACTCATGATCTGTTGCTGCTGTTGATCTGTGCAGTTGGCCATTTCCTACATTTAGCGATCTTGTTCATAATGTCAATAAAATTTATGTCCATTTGTTTCCGACCCAGAGCTGAGCTGAGAACAACAGCGCACGTTTCCAGTTTCAGTTGTTTGGCCTCGTCTAGAATTTGGCAATTTATCAGTGTCACATTAATGTTGATACCAGTCTTTTGGGGCAAGGCGGGGGAGGAGGGGATCTCATTAGCACTCTTGGCTGGCGCAACAAAAGACTTAAGCGACATACTTGGCCAGCTAATTGCCGATAGCGGGCTGAAAAACTCGTAGCGCATAACACCCCCAAAAAAACAGCAATTGCAACTACAATTTCAGTCTAATTTTGTTATAACTTTCTATGCTCCGATGTGAGTTTAAGAAATAAATAAATTATTATTTGAGAAAGATTTGATTAATATTAAAATTTGTTAATTTTAAACAGCATCCGAAACAACATGTTATGAATATTTATATTGTAGTTAAAAGCTAAATTACTTTATGGAGATGTTCGTTATGGGTAGGTGCGATTGTATGTGCCGGAGTGTTGGACCTGGTTACGGGATGTCATTTTGTTTCTGGTTTCTGGTTTCTCATGCATATTTTTGTTTGATGGGAGAGGCGTGCGCCCAAAGGCAGCACTAACAACAATAAGGAACTGCCAGGCCCGGACATTATGTCATAACTAACTAACTGTGTGTATGTGTGTGTGTGAGAGTATGTGCACAACAGCAGCAGCCTCCTTACGTAAAGCATATGCGCTTTTATTAATAAACAAAACAAAAAAAAAACAAAAGACTACAAAAAAAACACTATACAAACAAAGCGCATCAAAGTGAAATTTGTGTTATTTGCAAGTTAATGCCATGTTTAGTTTGTTATTTGTGGCTAGCTGTTGCTTTCTTTAGTACGAGCAACTAGTAGAAGCCACATTAACTTGAGGCCATTGTTCAACTTTAACCTTTTCAGTTAAATCGAATCAAATCAAAGACCAAAAACAAAAACTAAGCAAACCAGTTTGCGCATCGTTAAATTAAACCATCCAGTTCAAGTATTGTATATTTGTTAATTTTTATATACTACTCGCAAGTAAATAAGTGTATGTATGTATACAGAAAGATATTCAAATTAAATGACTCGAGGCTGGCCAGTTTATAGAGCGGCTAAAACCATGTTTATGGCCTAGACAAGCCAAACGGTATTAAGTCAAACATTTTTATTGGCATTGTCAGTTGAATTTATGGCCAAATGTCGTCTTGGCCACCACCAAAAAATAAAAGATATGAGACCGGTTAAGTGTCGCTTCAGCGGAAGGGCCAAAAACCAAATGAAAACAAATTACCAACACAGTTAATTAGTTTAATTATGAAGCGAATAGACAAAAATATAAAAATAAAAATAAATAAATGATGATAAATAAAATAGTGAAAAGTTGCCAAACGTCGTACGAAAAGATAACACAAAATGTTGTGCAACTGTTTGAAAGTTTGATATAGCTAAAGATATATCAAGACACAGATACAGATACTCGCATTCGTATTCGAATTTAGATTCATCGTTATTCGTATTCGTATTCGTATCTCGTCTGGCTATTCGTATATTTTCATTAGCAGCATTTAGCATTTGGTGTTTAGCAGGTCGATGGAATTTTCGACTATATTATTTTTTGACTGATAATGATTTGCTGTTTTCGATTATGTTTTAACTTAACTCTCTGCTGACCTGGGGACCCTGGAGCGAATTAGCCATTAGCTATTATATATACATTAAAAATACTTGTACATTTTTATATAACAACAAAGCTGAATTTTGATTGAGTTTTTTAGTTTTGTGTGTCGATTTGATTGTGCCTCGTTTTCATTGTTTTGACCAAGTGATTGATATATGTGTATCCATAATGTCAGCTCATAATTAGCTTTATAGCTTGTTTTATTTAGCTTCACTCAGAGTTGACATTGAACACACTCTGTGTGTGTGTGTATGTGTGTGTGTGTGTGAGGTAATTATGCGACATATTCCCTCGTTAACTTTAAATATTTGAATGAGCAAACAAAATGCTTCGAAGCTTTTGTTTGTTTTGAGCTTAGACGCACTTCCTACTCGAGTCTTGGGCTGGAAAAATCCACAAATGCTATTTGCTATGGTCTTAAACACTTGGCTGGCTAACATACTATTGCCAGCTATACCTTTAAGCCAACTTTAAGTCAGTTCAATAACCAATTGATGCATTCGCCTTTTGCCTTTCCCATTGACTTTTGTTTTTTGTACATTTGCAAATTCACATAGAAATCAGCATAAAAGTGAATTGCAAACCTCATTTCTGTTTTATGGTTTGTGTGTAAAGATGTGTGTATGTATTGTTTAAAGTGCGGCACTGACAATTGAGCTACCCACTCAGCTTCAGCCTCAGCTCGACACTCAACTGCAGCTGCAACTGAAGCTGAAGTCGTGGTTGCAGTTGTAGTTGTAGTTCGCCTGTCAGGGCTAGGCCAAAGCAATTGTGACTCGCATATCTCAGATAAAAAATGAAAAAATAAAATAAAGTCAAGAAAGAACATCTATTCTACGGCACGTCGAAGCCTTAATGCCCTATGCTAAATGATTTTGACACCGCTTTAACACAATAATAATCTTTAATATAAATTAAATAATCTTTAAAGCTGACTAAACTATTTTAAATAATGACTACACTTTTATTGGATCATTAATAAATCAGATAAATACTATAAAAAATCACAAATAAAAAACATATTAAATTATTTACTGGGAACTATTTAAAGTTGTTAAATTTATTTTTGATCAATCATAAGAAATCATTTAACTTTTATAATTACATATTTCTCTTATAATGTGTTGCATATTTTGCATGGCAGCTAAAATACCCTCTTGTATGTCAAAATCGTGTAAATGTTTGCCAAGCTGGCTGCATTCTTAACAAAAAGTTGATCATTTGCTTAAGGCGCTTTTAAGTAGTTTCAATTTAATAATACATTTTGTATTTATTTTGCCATGAATCATGCAGTTTCCTTTTTTTTCTCATTGAAATAGTTAATCATGGAAAGGAAAGGATTTAATTGAAGACCAAGCTGACTGAATTTATTATATATATATATTATACATATATGTAAAATGTTTTGTTTCTGATTAAGCCCTTTCGCAATTGCCTTGCCTCATATTACGCATACGCCCTGTTGGCACGCTGCCAACTTCCGACAAATACAGCAAAGTTTCTTGCGTTTTGTTTTTTGTTTTGTTTTTTTTTTATTTTTTGGGAGAAAGTCTGTCTCTTGTGCAGTGTGCAATTATAATATCTAAGTGAGTGTGTGTTTGTGTGTGTGTGTATGTCTACTATTAACTTTTGTTTAAAATGTAAACACATGCCGGGTCTATCGTAAAAGCTGACTCGTTATTTGAATTGTTTGTTTTGTTTTCACAAACAAATTCTGTGAGTGTCGTGAGTGTTGTGAGTGCTGTGCGAGTGTTCATTCAATTGTCAAGCTTCAAATGAAAGTGAGAGTTTTTCAGTGTACCAACAAAAGCAAAGTAACAAAATAACTGCTGCACATGTCAGTCATGGCTGTCAATAGCGCGTGGTCCAAAGGGGGCGTGACAGTAGCAGCAGCAGCTGAAGGGCGGGGCCTGCAGGGGCGGAGCCTTAACTAATTAGACAAAAAAAAACACAAATAACTAGGAAAGTGCACTGCCAACTATAACAATAGTTGGAATAACAATAGATTTAGTTTAGGCCAACTTCAAAAGATGTTTAATTTATAAGCCAACCTATTGCCTTTTGCCTTTTTATTTGTTTTAAACCATTTTTGTGGCTCGTTTTTCCACATGTTTCGAGACTTCGGCGACTCGTTTCAACTATTTCAAGCCTAATTTTTTGCGGATTTTTCAATTTTTCGAGACCAGTTTTTGGGCCGCTTGGCCAATGATTTGCCAATACTAGACGACGACGACGGCTGAGTGGCAGCAGTTGTAGGTTTCTTTCGGTCTTAAGTTTTTCCTTCATTTTATTTGTTTTTGCAAATATTAATTGTTGTAAAATACACTCTCACACACACACACGCATAGACAGAAAAAACTAGTTATTGTTTGACAGCGACTTTTACTTGACTGTGCCAAATTGAGGCGTGGCCAGTTGCTGCCGTTTCAGCCGTTTCTGTTGCTGCTGTTGATGTTGATGGCGTGCTGTTGGCCATAATGGAAAATGGAATAATGGAAAATGGATTCATTCGCCCAAGGAAGTAAAAGCGCATTTTACTTGATTTGTCGTAATTTGACCAAAATTAAAAGCGAAACTGAAAACTGAAAACAAATATTTATGCCTCGTACTCTTGGCAATTCGTTCATAATTTGTATTCACATTTTGCTGTTTTTTTTATAGCCATTGTCTTTTGACAGGTTTGCCTTCAACTTCGGTCTGGCAAACAGACAGAACCCGTAATCGCAGTCACTATTCTTAAAAGCCAGCCAAGCAGCCAAGTAGCCAAGTAGCCAAGTTAGCCAAGTCAGTCAGCCAGCCAGCCAGTTAGTCTGTCTTTCAGTCTGTCCTGTCAGTTTGTCTGTCTGTTTGTCTGTTCTCCAGTTTTGCTTTAACATTCATTTTTCCATTCGCTGACTTTCAATATTCATACTTAGTTACGAGTATATTCACAGTTTGGCATGCTTTTTTGTTGTTGTAATTCTCGTAGTAAATATGATAATTTTATTTTTTTCTTTATTTCTTATTTTTTGTGGCATGCCTGACACACTTTATGTGGCACATTACGAATACTTGCACTCACCATTTTCTTTCCGCTGTGAAATACACACACTTATCCAGAATTTGTTGACGATTCTTGTTGAAATTGTTTTAAGCAATTGCTGATCAAATTATATTAAACTACACTACACGGCAAGTTTTGGACACGCGTTTATGTGTGTCTCTCTTTTCTGTTTTGTTTTGTTTTCTTGTTTGCTTTTTTGGGGGCTTTTGCTGCCCGAAAAAAACGCTGCGCACGCGCTGCAAACACTCAACAATTTAAATGGAATTCAAATACAATTCGAAACTCAACTCCTGCCGCCACACACAATAAAGTGTTGCCAACTTGAAACCGTTACTCGAACTGCGAACTCGCACGTTGGACTGAAAAACTGAAACTGATTTGTGCGCAGTCGCGGCCAGCTGCCAAGACAGCAACGACAACGACAACGTCAACGACAACGCCAGCAGCAAAGTTGTGGCTCAAAAGTAAACGGCAAAATTGAGTGAAGTTGCTCTGAGCTCCCTCCCCACCCCCTACTCTACCTCTTTTGAGTCTTTAAGTCGCGGCCACGTCCAAGCACAAGCCATATACGAATAACCGCAACATAAAAAAAAACAAAAACTGTTGTTTCGTGTGAGCTGCATGGAAAATTTAATTTTTGCTGCGTTGCTTTTGTGCCGTTCTTTCGCCTCACTCAAAAAGTGACTTGAGCGGCAAACTTGCTCGCTGTTAAGCTAACAGAGCTCCACTGTTAAGCTTAACAGCGAGTGCACTGTTAAGAGGACAAGGATTGATTGCACAAAGATTATCAGACAAAACTTATCAGATTTGTTAAGCTTAAACGAGTTTTATTTGCATAAAATGCGACGCATCTTTGAAATGTAAATGTGTATAAAAATTATGATTTACAAAATGTTTAGTTACTGTAATCGTAATATATTTTATGCATAAAATATTCAGTTTATTTTCTTATTTCACACACACGGATAGAAAGCCATACAACTTAAAGCTAATTCATTTGCATATTGTTTTATGTCTGTGTGTGTGTGTAATTGGAAAGGGTTTCAAAAGTCCAGTGATTACTGAACACGCCCCAAAGCAACAACAACAACAACAACAGCAAATGGTGCTCAAATAAAAGCGAAAGTGCCAATTGCCGGCTGTGTTGAGTGTCTCTTAACGGACTGTGACTCCGTTTTGCATCGCATCACATATAAATTCTACAATTCTAATGCTTAAATATATGGCACAAGAGTTTGTTCCTTTTGATCTCGCTTCTCACGCTTTGCATGCCATAAATTTCACTGCCTTTCACTGTAAATCATTTGCACAACTTAATTGTGTGCATTTTAATGCGTATTGCGTGCCGCTTGCAATCTGCTTGCCGCTCTGGCAACAACTGTTGTTGTTGTTGCTACTGCTTTAATTTTTGTTGTTGCAATTCTGTGCCAGTTTTCACGAGAAAAGTTTGCACAGCAGCCGAATGTGAAATGGAAATGCAATGCTCTATTTCACATGGCGGCAACTTAAATAAATTTCACACCAGCCACGAAGGCCGAAAGAAGTGCGTATTACACACATACAAATTTAAACACACATAAGAATTGATCTGTATCAGGTAATGTCACATTATCTATGCGGTGGGCGAGAGTGCATTGACTGTCGCTAAACTTGGCGGCCATTTTGGCTTTCGAAACCGTTATACCAATTGAATATCAAATCGGGCAACTTAACCTTCACTGCGACTTCGACTCTGACTATGACTGCGTTCAGTTCGTGTCTTAAGTCTTTTGTTTTTACACACAAATTGAAAGTGAAATTTCATTGTTATTACTCTTGTTGTAGTTGTAGTTATCGTTGTTGTTGTTGTTATTGTCGCTGTCCGCTTGCTGCTGCTGTTATTTTGGTAATTGTTGAAAAAGAAAGGCACTCACCGACGCCAACAACAACAAAAGCAACAACTGCAACTACAACAACATTTGCTGATAAGAAACGTGATTTAATTTTAAGTTGAAAATTATGAAAATCATATGTTGGCAGTTTTCACTTTTTGTTGGCCTTGCGGAAGCCTTCATGAGTTTTTTCATGAGTGCCACATTATTTGCTTGACACACGGAAGAACGCAGTGTTTGTTGAATATCCATTTTAAGGAATTGTAGGTATTATTTTCGAGTATCAAATTTTTTTGACTATCAATCGAGAAAATTAAATAAATGTATTAAAAAAAATAAGTAAAATATAAAATTTATTAACTATCAATTAACTACTTCATCGTATTTCGTTTGCAACAAAATACTCTATCACAAAAAAATTATTAAAGTTTGTATGCAGAACAAATTTAAAAGAAAGTCGTATCAGTTTTTAAAGTGTTTTTAGCTAACGTAAAATAAAATGTAAATGTATATAAAAAAAAAATAACATAATTTTTAGATTGTCATAAATTTATGAAAGTATAAAATAAATATAATAAATATGATAACCGTACAATAGATGATTCTGCGCAGCGTATGCACGCTTCGGTGCGCTCTCCGCCTCCTGCGCTTGCTACAGTTTTCGCTTCCTAGCATTGTGGCAAGGCAATAAAGTCGCTTTCGTTGGAAACTTGGTATCAGCTGAACCTATCTGCATGCTCATACAGCTGAAGTTCACCCGGTAGTCGTTGTTGTTTCATCGCCATCGCCAGTTTGCCCGATTAGATATGGTGCGCGGGTTTTTATTATGATTGATGAGAGGACAGAGGGTTTGTCGCTTGAGTCTTTTGTTCATTGTCGCCTTGCCGGATGTGTTCTAATAAAATTAAGCGCGGTTCAAGGTGATGGCTGATTTCAGAATGCCATCGATAAGTGCTAGTTAAATATATATCTAGGGTCAGCAAGCGCACTGGAGTGACGCAGCATTTTCATGTGAATATCTCTGTTCGATCAAAGATTTTCGCTTGAAACTGCTTCGTACTCTCAATGCTTAAGCTCTTCCTAGTAGGCATATATACAGCTGGCGCTGCTGATTGTCTCCGAGCTACTTGCTGATGGCACATAAAACTGACTTCTTCGACTGGCGCGAATTTTCAAACGTTTCCAACCCATTTGAATAATGCTGCTGTTTTTGTTGCTGCTGCCGCTGCTGCTGTTGCTTGGAGTCACTTCGCTGTCTTCCTGAACCTGGTCGTGGTTCTTGTTCTTTGCAAAGGATTTGCCCAGTCGCTTAGCTACCTTTTGAAACCATTTTCGTGACTTTTTCTTTGCCTTGGACTCTTCTAAAGAAGATGACTGAATTGGCTCTCTATCAATTGAATCTCTTGGAATAAACAGAGGCTTCGACGCAGGCATCGCAACTGGCATTGGCAGCGGCAACTGCAACTGCGATAATGCGGGCACAGGCTGCTGCAATCCTTCCAATACACGTATCAGATTTCTCCGCAGATTCTTGTATTGCTCGGAGGGATCGACAGTCGAAAAGGGATCCTTTTGTCTGGGATATTTGTCGGGTGGGTTGAGGGAGAAACGCATGCGACTTGATGGCGCTTTTGGTGCTGAGCGTCGCTTGCAACGTGGAGGAGGCAGAGGTGGCAACGACACAGGGGAAGCTGTAACCGCGGGGGGAGAAGGCGCCAGCCGTTGAGGAACTGGCCTTAACAACAATAACATACGCTCAGCACTGCTCGAAGCGCTTCTATTCAGATGCCAACTACGAAGGAAGCTTAGACTGAATGTGTATGAGTTTTCAAGCTAAAATCTTACCCAATTAAAATCAGCAGCAGATTATACACGGGCAACGCTATGACGCAATGAACCAGCAGTTTTACAAAAGGACATTGTGAACTGTGCAGTTCCTTCAACCAAAGCAAGCAAAAGGAATCGAGTTTGCAGGAGTTATCCTGCCACAGCGTCATTCCCCAGGCGGTGTGATTGTGCATTCCTAGGACAAACAACTCGTTGTGCCCGCTGCTCTTGTTGTCTCGTGGCCAGGTGTACGCCAGCAGTCCTGGCAAGATGAAAATTAGCGATTGCCAGTTGAGCATTCTCATTGAATCCAGATACTTTGTTAATGTTTTTGGTATTGTTGCTGCTGCTGTTGTTATTTAAATAACGTGTGTAGCTTTGTTGTCGATCATGGCCTACTTTTAGGCTGATACTTAAATCGGTTTTTGTAGCTGCCTCGATCCATTCACTTCTGAATATAAACTGCAACAGACCCTCAATTAAACAAATTTAACTTGAAATATTTTTATAATTTATATTTTCACAGTAATTGTTATTTGCTTCTTTTTGTTTTTCTTTTTTGTTTAGCTTTAAAACTTTGATTCAGATTATTGGCTTATTGTTTAAACACTAAAAATGACTTAAGCAGAAATTCATGAAATGTACGTAAGAGTAAAATATAAAAAAAATGAACAAGTTACATACGTACATTCATATATACTTGTTGGTTTTTGCTTAACTAAAATACACTCTTATACAATTGTGTGTGTGTGAGTGTGTTGGTGTGTGTGGGTGTGTGTATATCTTGTAATTGTATTTAGCTTAATTTTTTTAATTTTTGTTTTATTTTGGCTACTTGCAGTTTGCCCTGAAATTGAAGACATACCTCGTAGAATACAATTTGAAACTTTTTAATGTAGTTTTCTTATTTTTGTTGTTTTGTTTTTGAGTTGAAATTTCACTTACTAAACTATGACAGATTTTTAAAGTACTCGTACGTATTATAAAGTGCGTCATTTTGTTTTTTTTTTTGTTGGGTTTTAAGGAAGTGTTTCTTCTTGTTACTGTGTGTGTTTAGTTTCTTTGAAAATAAATACACTTGTCTACAAAAATTAATCGAAAAACTTGCAGCTGCTCATCAGATAGTCTAAATTAAAATGGCAGTTCTGGTTTCAAATACAGATACAAATATATCTAGTACGTGTATTATTCGTCCCATTAAATTTTGAGATGCGATTTAAATAGATTTAATCGTATGTAAATATTGATTATTGTTTTTGGGTTTCAAAATGCAATTCACGACTGCGCACAATATAAATTAATGAGAATCTTTTGGGTGTGTTGTGTATACTTGTGATCTGTTTTCATTTAACACTAACTTATTAAATGCTTTAGCTGTGCATATGCTCTTCAATTTCAACCGATTCGGATCGCATCGCTCTCTATTCATTTTCATATCTTTTGGCAACATTTTCAATGTGTGTGTGTGTGTTTGTGTTAAATTCAAATAATATTTTATATGCGTTTGCTTTGATCCGCGCTTAAAACTAATCTTTACTATATTCCACATTCTAACTGTATATCATTATTTTGCATTGCTGGCAGATCGTCTGTTACAGTCCAAAGAATATTATAACACATGTGATGATAGAAATTACATAACTTTAAATAAAAAACTAACTTTTCAACTAAAAAATTACAGTCTCAGTAAAATTGGGAGTTGGTTTCTCTTGCAATATTCTAAACGAAATTCATGCGTGTTGTTTATCCTCGTTCCTTTCGACTCTTCCATTATTTTTTTTTGCCATTTCTTTTTAAAGCCATTTCAACAAATGTCCACATACGCATCACGTTCTTAATCCTGGTCGGAGGCACCTGGATAATAGTATGGCGGTGGGCGTTCATATTCAGATGATGGCGGCGCCACGGGCGGATTGTGGTAACGCGGTGGTTCATGATCCCAATGCCTGTGAAGAGGAGAAATCAATTAGTCATCATTTCATAATAAAAGTTATAAAAGTAAACAACAAAAAAAGACACATAAACTGCATTTAGTTGTATTAGTTTCTTTGCCAATATGTTTGCAGTTAGTTACGTTTTGGAGTTGGGCAATGGGCGCAGTAGTTAGCCAAAAAAGACAAGACCAAGCCATCAACTGATGAATTGGTAGCAAAAAAGAATAAAAATAATAAAAAAGCAATGAGGTGAAACCAGTTAATGTTCTTTGGACTGGCCACAAGTTATTTCCAATGATGTGAATGATGTTTAGAGGCATCATTTTATGAATAGGTCAGAAAGCAACAACACATACACACACACACACACTCGGAGACAGTGAGAGAGTGTTGGTGTCACACAGACGGGAGGCAGACATAATTATTACCAAAAACCATTTGCACTTCGAGGCTTTAATGCCTAAAAGAAACCATCTGCCGCCAGTGCTTTTGGCCTAGTGTCTTTAGCCACAAATTTAGCGCTAAATAAAATGAAACCAAAAATAGCAATTAAAAGGGCGGCCATCAATCATACTTAATAATTAGCCACAATATTGCAAAAATGTGTGTGTTAATGTATTAAATATATATATGTTTATATGTAAATCATGTGGTAATTGCACCAATCGATAGGCAGGACACGCTAATTGTTTGTCAGGCTAATAAAGGATTGAGGGAGCAGAAAAAGTGAGAGAGAGAGAGACAGCTGTTGTCTTGGGATGCTTACGTTGGTGCCACATCGTTGTAGCGCATGTTGCTGCTGCCAGCGGCGGCATCTGCACCGCCATTGGCCACGCCATTGCCGCCACGGGAATTACGCGATACGCCCGGCGATGCATCCTCATAGTAATCCTGCTGTTCCCGTCGACGCTCGTACGCCTTGCGCCGCTTCTTTGGCACACTGAAAGCAACACAAGCAATTAAAGAGTTAATAAGTTAACAATATAAAAGGAGCAAGTTATCATGTGGATGGGAACAAGGCTTACTTGGCCAATGGCACATGCTCGTGCTCACGCTCACGCTCGCTATAGGCATCGTATAAGTAGTCGCTGCTGTGTGCGGTTTGTGGCGTTGGCGGTGTTAGCGGTGTTAGCGATGGACAAATACGAGTACGATTACGAGTACGAGTTTATATGGAAATGAGAATGAGACAATTATGACACGAGATTAGATTGTGGGACAATTTGATGGTTAAAACATGCAGCTAATCTTGTTTGCGTTTGCTGTTGCTACTGTTATTGCAGTTCCCATTTCCGTTGCTGTTGCTGCCACTTGGCAACGTTGCCATTGCCTCAGTCTGTGTCTCTGTCTCAGCCTCTGCCGACGCATCCGTTAGCAGAATAAAGGCCCCAGGATTTCTACCACCATTACCACTTTGATTCTGATTAGTTTCATCATAGACACAATAATTAGTCGATTGCCCTATAAAGCCTGCACCCATGGGTGGCACCAACGTTAATGCCGCCGCGTGGAAGGAAGGGCTTCTGGCCGTGCAGTGAATGATAGAATAATGATTGTAAAAATCGATCAACTTACCCGCCCTCAACGATGCCAACAGCTGGCGCCGAATACGGATCGATCTTTCTGTACAAACACAACAAGCGATGGGCCACAAAAAGTATGGGCAGGAAGAGCAATCCACACAGGAGAACGCCAACCCAGAAACCATTCTAAAATCATGAAAATAGCAAATTAATTTAATTTATAATACAACATTAAATGCCAACTCACCATTGGATCGACCAGACGATTGCAGATCAAATCCACACTACGATCATAGATATAGGAGAGTGGAGCGCATTTGCCCACATTCTTCTTACACTCTCCAATCACCATTTTGACATAATTGTCAATCTGAGTCTCCACCGTTCTGGTGGCATTGTCAATCAATCTGTTTACGTATGCCTGTCCGCGTGCTTTGATAAAGCTCTCGGCACGATCGGATGCCTTGAGCAGGGCCGCAATGGAAGCTCCATAGGGCAAGTTATTGTATAATATCAATTTATCAATTTTAGCTACAGTTTCGGTGATTTGCTCAATGCCCGTAATGATTTTGCCATAGAACTCATCATTAATTTTCTCTAGATTAAAGGCCTCGTTCTCCAATGCAGTTCTGGCCCAATCATAGATGCCCCACTGACTCCACAGACTGGAGCGTAGATCCCTCAACTGATTGGCCATTGTGGGCAGATCGACGGGTGTTATCTTTTTGCAAATTTGAGCTGAATACAGACTGCCTTGGTACTTCGATAGGTTTCCATCCCGTGCAAGTCCCAATCCTTCCTTCTCTTCCTTTGTGAATACGCTAAAGTCGCTGTAGTCCGCCCTGAATATAGGCACTTTTGTGTCTGGAATGTCGCGTAGAACCTTAATGCGTATAAGATCATTTATATCGTACAAGCTATTCTTTTCCAATAGCTCAAAGATCGACTGATCGGCTTGACAGGCCTTAATTGCACTTGACACGCGAAGCGGCGGCAACGTTGAATCCTTTACTTTACTTTCACTATGAGGCAAATAGCGATTGAGATCAATAACTGAATCGATCTGACGGAACAGCTCGTTCTGTTCCTGGTCTCGCAGAGGGGCACAGGCACCTTGATAGGTCACCATGCCCATAATAAAGTAGAAGAGTCCGATCAGAATAGTGACTGAGAACACGCAGAATATTAACAGAATGGCACTGAAAATTAATATATAGATTAGTTAATAGTTCATTCATTATGGGAGCATCTCTCGGCACTTACAACAAGAGGCATGTGGCTCCAGTTCCTTTGCTGCAGCAGTCATCGCGATAGCCACGCCGGCGACGTCCACAGCAGCCACAGATCATAGAAATGGTCAGTAAAAACAGAACCTGTAATGGCATATGAGAAATTATTGATTCATTTAAATTAATTATTGCAAGAGCACTTACGATCAAGAGGAGCACGCAGGTAATAATGCTAATGATGCTTCGATCCATGCCAAACTTTTCATAGATATCGTCGAATGACTTGGTCGTTGATACTGAATTCGAATGAATATCAGTGATTACTGCATCGATAACATTGCGTATGCTGTTCGCTTGCTCCCGGAATAGATCCTGACCCCTGTTGATATCCTGAATAATCTTGGGAGTAAGTGGATCTAACGCTCGCTTAATGTGCTTGCCAATCTCTTCAGCACGCTTTATGGCATTCTTGGGTATTAGAGCAGTCTGATGGTCAACAATATCCCGACTGGCCAGCAAGTAGTGGGTAGTATTCGGTAGCTGTGCAGTAAAATAATCTTATTAATGATTTATATTCCCATACAGATATTCAATCTTTACCAGATCCAAGTGCAGACATTTAGAGCTGTCAAGGAATTCAATTTCCGTTGTCTTGAGGAACTGAAGGCATTCCCGACTGCCGCAGAGCACAGTACAAGCGTAGTTCACATCCCGCTTCACGCCTCGCAGCACTTAATATAGGGAAGATTGATAAGTATAACAATATTACAATCAATTGAATCAAAATGTGTTATTTACAATCTCTCAGTTGGGCAGCATTAAAACGCAGTTCCTTGTCCAGTTTTTGTAATGTTGTCAGCAAGGTCACAACTTTTGGTGTATTGTTGAATATGCGCTCCATTTCAAACAACAGATTGAGTTCCGAGGTGTCCATAACGTCCAAGTATATGTGTCTATGTACACCTGTAACCAATCAAAGATGCGTCAATAAGTTTCAGTGAAATGTTATAGAGATTCGGTCTTACCTTTCAATATTCCAGCCAGATTTGTATTCAATTCTTCATAATTCTTAACAAACAGATGATGAATGTTGTCGGATACGTCCTTGAGAAAGATGCAGGTGTCATCGCTGCCACGTCGCATGGTTGCAGTTGTATCTTCAAAGCCATTGTCCAGCATTTTATTGGTCACAAATGCAATGATGACGCCAAAGCTAGAAATTCAACAAATGCAATTAGTATGCTTTATCAATGACTGATTTAAAATTCGAGCTTACAGAAGTCCAATGATCAACAGTAACATCATCATACCGTAGCAGCAACGTCTGCGAGCATCCTTTTCACTATCGCAGGGTGGACATCCTTCCTTGCAATTGCGACAGCAGCAAAAGCAGCAATAGCAGACACTAAGATCAGATTGAAATCATAAGATTAGATTGGTTTTCTTTTCTATTTTTAGTTTTACTTACGATACGAACGGTATGATGATAACGAGGAGCAGCAGGATAAATACCCAGATGAGAACGATCCAATAGTGCGCCACGAGATCACGCCAATCATTCTGCTCCACCTTGGGACCCAGGGCAAGAGTGTCCTCATTCTTTACCACAATATATCCTAGAATTAAAAATAAATTAGCGACTTTTTAATAGATAAATTTGATATGTTTCTTACCCGGTGGTAACGCGGATTTCCGAGCTAAAAGCTTATCAAAGACCAAGTGAGTGAAATTGAAGACGGGGTCCATGGCCGCCGTGTAGGATTTGGGCGCTTTGGTATAGTTAGATGTTTGTTTGTAAGGTGTGTATTCGGTATTGGGATAATGCGGCTGATTATGCTTCTCATGGGTGGTGCCGAATCCATCGAGTCCCTCGCGCCACACTGCGTTGCCGGCGTCGCCCTCATCTGCGTGAGCTGGCCTTATTAATGTGGCCAAGGCAAAGCCAAATATTATCACGCTGAGACTGCATATGGCCAGATAGGCAATTTGCCGATGGCGTCGCTTAACGGCCCTGTTCTTTTTGTGGCGCGTCGCCTTTGGCTTGAGGTAATCGGCTGTCATTCTGTTCTGTAGCTATTCTCTGTAGCTGTCCAACAATAAATGTTGCCGTCCTCTTGATGTCGATTAAATACTGCTCCTAACACGCTTGGCTCCGGCTGTGGCTCCTCTTATCGCCGGAGTGCGCATCCATTTCCCGCGTCAGTAAACTGCAGAAACACAAATGAAACGATTCAAATATTATAAAAATAAAAAGACTAATAAAAGGCACACTCCTTAATACGATTTTAGCATGTCTCGAACTTATATTCGTATAAATGAATGCGTGGCAAGACACTTAAATACATATTTCATTCTCGAATGTGGGTGTGTCGCGTCGTTTTCCTTTGTGGCAATTGACAAATGGAAAAGAGCTTTGCGTATTTTATTTGCTTAAGACAACGTTGCACAAATGCTTAAATGCTTCTTCATGCCACTGACACTGCCACTGGTTCTATGATAAACACTTCACTTGACATCAATTAAAGTCAATAAAGCATATAACAAAACGAATAACGACAGACAGCGAATGCGAGCACTATGTGTAAGTGGGAGTATCTAGATCTATACTAAAGATGCAAATCTGTTTGTAGCGTAACAAAACTGCTTTAAAAAAAAAACAATTGTTATTGTTAAAAGCAAAAAAAAAAGTTTAATTTATAAAAAAAGTTACATGCCCCGGGTGAGGCTCGAACTCACGACCTTAAGATTATGAGACTTACGCGCTGCCAACTGCGCCACCGAGGCTATGTTCGCCTGAGCGGCAAACACGCAATTGTTCTGTGTGCTCACTGTTCTGTGCTACAGATGCGAAAACAAATGCGAGTTGAGATTATAGATTAAAAATAGAATGGAAGCAGATATCCACTATAACTGAAGTTTATTTACAAATGAAAAGGTCTCAACATTATTTGCAGTGTTGTTTTACTGAAGAGAACACTGTTATTTTCCAGCAAACTACAGAAGATAACAAACTTATCATTTTTTCATGGAAGATATTGATATTGAGTTGTAATGATATATGGAAATTATTGTATGTGAATCATTATCTATGACCATAAGTCCCAAACACTTGGAGAAAAACAACTACTTACATAGTATCTAAGTGCGACAGTCATGTCTTGTTGATATGCGTGTATAGAAAACGAAAAGCACAAAGTTCACTGAACCTTATGTCTGAGCTGAATCAAGCTGAATGGAGCTAAACTGAACCCAACTGGACAGTTGCAAAGGGGAGTATGAGTTGTAGGTGATTGAAAGAGGTCGGGTGTTGGATAGACAGTCAGTCTTTTAACCATTGACTGGTCGCTTGCCTTGGCCCGTCGTCTGTCTATAGAATGTGTCACAACACACAACTAAACACCACTTACACACACACACACTCGCATTGAGACACTTTTAGAGCCTTGCATTTACCGCCTGCTTATCTTGAGTTTGTGTTTTTTATGTGCACTTTTTACTACTGTTTGTTTTTGCCATCTAAACACTTAATGGTGGCTTTTTGCTTTGTTTTCAAGTGACCACGAACATCGTCTGCTAACAGTCCTTAATTGTCGTGTCAGTTGTTATGTTATTACACATTTAACGAGCAACAGTAGAGTGAGAGATTAACTCTTAATTGAAGCCAACTTTAAATGTCACTTGTTCTTGTTTATTTAAAGGTCAAAACATTGTCATAAAATTCTCTTGCTAGAAAGATATTTATGCATATTTTATTCTTTTCAATGCAGGTCCAAGAAAATGTACTTTTCATTGAAATGTTTCCTGTTTTGTTGACCATTAAGTTTACGGCATTTTTTAATGTTTATGGTTCTGGAAAGGCGTTTGAAATGCACGTGCCCATCTCTGTATTTTGTTCAAGTCAAACAGAAGCGTCGAGTGTCATACAGCAGTCTGATTCTATGTTGTGGGTGGCTTACTGCTGTCTGAGCACGATTTCGATGCCTTCTCAAAGGATGCGACTGTGCAGAAAAATCTGTATCTGTTCGCAGCGTGGCAGCACATCCAATAAACAGCGCGACCGAGGCTTTGAACGGCCTTGACATGCGGGAACACAAAGCTGGAAGCCCTTGCAGGGAATTTGCTGCGTTGGGGGTCAGTCCCTGGGTGTTTAGGGGCTGGATTGGGGGGCTAGTATCGAAGCGCTTGTCGCTTTGACGCATACATAATACACAATTTTAAAGCCACATGTACTTGAAAATGTTGTGCGTTCTCCAAAATAAAACAGAACAAAAGACAACAAAGCAAAATAAACAAATTTGCAGACTTGATAATGACAGGCACATGCGCAGTTTGTGGCAGGTGCCACGCACTCATTTTAGGGGCTGCTGCAGATGCTGTTGATGATTTTGATGTTGATGTTGCTGCTGCAGATGCTGTACTGTAGGGAGCCCACGACTATTCTCGGCTTGCCACAAAACTACAGTGAGGCAGTGAGTGAGAGAATTTAAGGCATGGATTCACAGTCAGTTAAACGACCAAATGTACTTCAACGCTACAACAAATGTAATGGAATTAAAGTTTATTTAATTTTTATTTGTTGTATTCAATTTTCTTATTTTATGTAAGCTGGTAAAGTTTTCCAAAAGTCAAGATACTTGAGTTTTAAATTATTGTACATGTTTACATTTTTTTACTCAAGTCCTTTATATTCTATAAAATGTTGAACTCCAGAAATTTAACTTATTGCGAATTCACTGTAGACAAGTTCTATAGACAATTTCCCAGGTGAAAGTTTTTAATTAAATTTTGTGTTTCTTGGAGTTTTCTATAGTTAATTTCAGCTGAATTTGTTTGCCAATAAACAATAACTGAACTTATTCAGCTGTGTGTGCACAACTTGGACTGGCAAATGTTTTTATGTATATGGATTTTGCACTTTTACGACACAGACGTTGTCACTCCAAAAAACGAAGGAAACAAATAGGCAGGCGACCCACTTCTTGAAATTGAATCAGTTTGTCTGTTTGAGACCTAACAGGTTTATGAACAGAAACTTGAGAGATGCCTTTCGCCACGTTATAATGCGAAAGACGATAAGTCATATAAGTAGATTGTACTTAGTTTTATAAAAAAGTGTATTTGTGTATGTGAATCCCCGCTAGATAAAGAGTTGTTGAGTTTATCTGCTGACTGCACAAATAGAGTTATTCGCTGTTGTGTTTAGATTTCCTTTCGTAATGTGACTAAGAAACTGAGAATGAAACTCGAGAATTGTTTATCAGCAGAAATTACAAAATAAAGAAAAAAATTCCATGAAATTATTTAGCAGCACATTGTTTACCCAAAAGAGCATAAAGCAATTATTACTCTGACCTTGAACTAAAATGTTGAATATTAAAAAAAATCCAAAACAAAAACAAACAATACGATTGCTAAATGCATTAAGTAAATACATAAATTATTCAAATATGACTCAGCAAAAGAAATCAATTAACGGACTGAAACTTTAACTTAATACAGCTCATTTCGATTATTATAATTAGTGCCAAGCCCCTGTAAGATGTAAATGCATCAGTTGCATGCCACACAAGTAAGTGAAAGCTAAAGTAACCAAGTATCGATTCTATCGAGGTCAAACAGTAGCAGAAGTTGCCTTTGTTATCTAATAAATAAAGTACGCTGCACCTTGCAGTTAATGTTATTAATGCAACATACATGTTGGAAGTTAATTAAATATGCTAAGCTTATTACGGCTGTCCATTAAAAGCCCTAATTAAATCCAGATGCATTTGCGCATTGGTTTATTTTATCATTAAAGTAAATTGATATGTATTATCTACTTAACAACCGATACTTGTTATTTAATACACAAAATAATACAGGAATAATAACAACAAAGTGTTTTAGATAACAACTGCAAAAATTGTTCACACTTCTTTGTTAGTGTTTCAATTTCAATACAAATATTGACAAATTCTAAAGCAAAACAAGAGAAAAAAAACAGTTGAACACGTAAATTTGCTGAGCTCAATTACGTTAACCGTTAAGGCAACAATATATACATATGAATATATTCTTCTTTTTATTTATTTATTCATTTGGCAAACATTGGAAAAGTTAGCAGCTCACGCCCTGATATTCCGCGGCGTGTTGGCCTTTTTAGTTTAGAAAGAAATCTGGTCGGTTGTCAGTTTGAAGTGAAGATATGAATTTTTTTTACGAAAGAACCGGTATCGAGATACTCGTATTGGCCCAAAACTGGGAAACTGGTTTGGCGGCCACTAACAGATGACTCACAACACAACACAACACTCAGCTGCTGAGCCCATTAAAGACGCAATGGGATCTAATCAAAAAGCTGGCACAAAGAACTATTTTCAATTGAAATTAAGTACACGTGCGAGCGAGATAGATGGCAAACAAAAGGCACTGAAGAGAGTACTGAATATGTATGCATGTATCTGTATCTGTGTATCTTTGTATCTTTATGTGCGAGAACGAGTATCTCGATGCGGCACACAAAAAAAGACAATGGGAAAGAGAAATAAGTCAAGTTGTTGCATTGATGGCGAACGGAAACCCGTTGAGAACGAACGTTACAGGAAGTACAAATACAAGTAACAATGGCTAAAAGAAGAAGAAGCAGAAACAGAATACTGAGTATTAATGCACGATACGGTTTCACACCTTTTTCACACTCTTCCCGTCTCTTGCAGGTAACGGACTTCTTTGATGACTTATGAAGACCTACCTAGTTGTAGTTGTATTGTTTATGAACTCCATTTGGCATATAGAGAGAGAGAGAGAGATACAGATACTTTACATCTGTATGGTAAATATGTAAATCTCTGCCGGTTGTCGCTTTGCTATAAATAGTACATGCGCATAGGCAACTAGATTTGGGGACTGACTCTGTGCGGTGTGTGTCTGCTACATAAGAATCTAGGTAATAGCATGTATTTACATGTGTGAGTGTATCTTACACAGGTCAGGGATGTATCTGTAGCTGCGTGAGAATGTCGCTGCGGAAGTTGACATGCACCCATGAAATGGAGTTGAATGTATTCAAGTCTGGCGTGCTTTAGCCCTGCTCTAGATCTCGCGACTGCAGTAATTAATTAATCAAAATAATTATGATTTATGCGAAGAAGGGAGAAAAGAGTAGAAGGCAAAGACTTGTGCGATAAGCGCTTGAATTACGAATAATACAACGAGTACCCGAGTACACTCATCCAATTGCCATCACCCAGAGCGTTGAGTAAATTGTTATAATCTGTCAAATTGAAATAAACAAGCTGAATTCGAGTCGCACTCATCACACTCACCATCAACCAACAACAGTAAATAAAGGGTATTTGAGTATCTTTTTTGCCTCTGATGATGATGATGATGTTGATGATGATGGAGAGGAGGTGGATGAGCATACGGTAACTTCCAAATCCAATTAGCTATCAATGCCAGTTTTTACTCACACTCACACACGCACATACGTACACAGAACAACAACGTGGACGTGGAGGTTTTGGATCACTCTTTGTTCTTTCAACAATAACAACAGTTAGATATGTAAATGTCCAATTGTAATACTCTATATGGGGAATCAATGAACATTTTTTTAAAAACGTTTTACAGTTAAATCAAAAACAAAATTGTACATAATCTCGACTGAGTACATAATCCTGGCAACAGCTTCCAGTGGCCTGGGTTCGTCGGTTTGCCCTCGTGCTCCAATTGGAATTTTTAACACGCGTGGGTCAAATTTTAGCAGAGGCGCAAACCAAATTCAGATATCTGCATGCTAATGCATGTTTTTGTACATAATACATACAGACATACATATGTTCATATGGATATGTATGCATTGGTTGTTTAAACAGTCTTTTGCTGTTTTTATCTTTTGTGGATATTATTACATACAATCTTACACATGCTCGCACTTGCAAGTGTGTAAATGCATGTGTTTGAATGTGTGTGTATCTACTGCACTGCTTCATGCTGCTTTTAGCATCACAACATTCTTTTCCATTTATTTTCTTTGTTTGCACGCACAGAACAAATTGGTGGTGGGTCTGGTAGGTCAACCGATATAAATCCCTTTGTTTACATATTGCACATTGCAATTTCAGTGTAACTTTAATTCAGTCATCTATGTGATTCACACTGATTCACCTTTTTTATTATTGGAGCAATTAAGAATTAAAATTTCTCGAGAAAAATTAAGACAAACGAACGAACGGGACGTTAGCTTGACGCGCGTACCACACAACAACTACTAAAGTTGTGTCGTCTCGTTCTGAAAAGGTTCAAATGAGCGGGTCATTAAGATGAACAAGCGAACTTATTCAGTCAATCATGAACTAAACCGTGAACAAAATACTGAAATATACCATAACAGAATACCAAAATATTTTTGTGATGCTGGTCACGGTTGCCACTTAAAAATATCAGATTGAGCCAAAAACAGACAAAAAATTAGCCAAATTGACTAAAAAAGAGCCAAAACTTTTTTTTTGCAGGTAATTTGATTTTTGCATTTAATTAAATAAAAAATATTTCGTTCACAAACACTTAACGCAATAACACATATTCACATTTCCATCCTAATTTAGTGATTATGTTATTAAATAAAAATACGTATTTATTTTTCAACCTAAAACTATACAAAATAACTGTTTCTGATCTGATGAAAAAAAGAGCCAAATCGAAAAATAAAGTGCCATTGCGCCAACAGGAAAAAAAGAGCCAGTTTTGGCGCAAAAACGCCAATTGTGCCAACCGTGATGCTGGTTTAGTTGAAATATCGATATACCTTGCTCAGATTACAAGCATCGATAAGTTTGCTCTACAAAGAGTCCGTTAATTTGAATTAATAAACAGAACACTAAATTCAAGAATATATTTTCTTTTATTACTAATATATATGTATGAAAACAATATTACAAAGTGCATAGCCAGATCTGATGACAATCTTCCATTAATCAATGTTTTCTTTACTTAGACGTCTGAAAGCAAGACTAGAATTCTATTTAGTTTAGTATATTATTACTAAATAGAATCCTAGTCTTGCTTTCGCTTACTGAGAGGTGACTCTTCCTCTTCCTCGGTGTAGGTTTCCGTCTGCGGATGATCCACAAATATAAGGACATCATTGCGCGTAACTCCACCTCCAGTTCTTGCAGACGGATGGACAGATGGACAGATGCAAATCTTCTGATGACCCCCGGAATGCCCCACACCTGGAGGGGGCACATATGGCATACCCGTACAAGCGGGACAGTTTAGTCCAAGCCTATAAAAATAAAAATTATTAGATACCAACCAGGGTCTCAAACAGAAACGAATATCGGTAATATATTAATAAACCAAAATCCTATGATTTTAAAAAAAGGTTTTTTTAGTCAATGCGATTTCAAATTAAGTTTTGAAATTGACAACAAAATTAAATTTAAAGATTCATTGAACCAAAACTAATAGTTACTAAGCTGTTATTAAAGCGGTTATTTAAGCGGTTTTTTAAGCGGTTATAAAGCGGCTACAAAAAACAATGAGATTTCGGGAAAAAAGATAAACGTTTCGAGAACAAGTGTATTGAAGCCAAATAAAAGCACTTACTCTACAATATCAGCTCTGCCGGCAAAGGCAGCGTATTTTCTGAACAAACACATCAGACGATGGGCCACAAACAAGACGGGCAGGAAGAGAAAAGCACAGGGTAAAAGACCCATCCAGAGTCCATTCTATGATAAAAATAAAATAACTAAAAAGTTAATCATATGAGAGAACTCACAATGGGATCAACGAGACGGGAACAAATGGTGTTGACACTGCGAAAATAGATGTAGGCGAGAGGCTCGCATTGTCCGACATTGGTATTCGACTGGGTGATAACCATATCGATATATTCCCCCACCTGAACATGGGTGAATTGAGTCAGATTGGTAATGAGCGAGCTGACAAACTCCTTGCCACGACTTTGAATAAACTTCTCGCATCTCATGATCGCTCTGAGCAATACTTTAATGCCAGATCCGAAATCCATATTATTGTATAATATGAGATCATCGACGTGCTGCAGCTTCTGCTTCAGAGCATCGAAGGTGTTGTGCATCGGGACAACGAGCTCGTTATGATAATAGTCCAGAAACTTGGCAGCGGTATACAAAGCGTTTCTGGTCCTAAAGTAACCTCCCTCCGCCGTATACAGATCTTCGGCCAATTTTCTTACTTGTTCCGCCAACGTTGTCAAGGGGACGGGGGTGAAGCGTCTGCATACATTTTCCAGATAGTGTACACTATGATACGTCGATAGATTCGAGCTGATTAGGGATAACAATCTGGTCTGTTCCTCAACTGGCACAATATGTGTGTGACTGAGATCTGCCTGAACGCCAACCTCATTCTCGCTAGTCAATATCGTGAGCCTCTGCAAGTCATTGATTTCAAATATATGATTCTCACCCAACAGATGGAATATGGACTGATCAGCCTGACAAGCCGCAATCGCATTCGACATTCGCAGTGGAGGCGACGCATCATCCTCACTGCTAGATCTCGATATGTATTTATTCAAATCGATGACAGCGTCCAGTTTCCGAAAGACTTCGCTTGCCTCCAACACCTTGAATGGGGCACAACCGCCGTGGTAGGTCACAACTCCCAAGATAAAGTAGAATAGTCCGACCAGTGTAATAAACGAAATGACGCAGAATATTAAAATAATGGCTCTATTGCAAATTGGTTAGTAAATTGTATCCAAAGTTGAAGTAATTATCAACTACTTACAACAGTAAACAGGCAGCTCCAGTTGTTCTGCTTGCAAAGCAGCCACAAAAAAGTGCCACAATCAGAGCTCCAAGAATCTATAATAAAGATAGAAAAGAATTAAAATTTAGTTAAAGATGTTGTAATTGTAATAATGATCGAGTACACAGGAAAAAAATTAGGGATCCCGGCATGAAATCAATAACAAACGGTGTCAGAAATTCGGTAATTAGAATTTTTCCTTAAAATTTAATTTGTTTTATCCCCATATTGTGTTTATTTAATTTAAATTTCTTGAAAAATACATGCTAAAATCAGGAATTCCAACCTGAATTTTAGAATTATTTCTCTTTTAGTTTCTTAATATGAAAATATACCAGAAGAGACTATATTTTTTATATGTATGTATGAATGGGTACTTACCACAAAGATAGAAAAACAGGCAATGGTATTAACAGCTGTGCGATGGATTCCGTATTTATCATAGAAATCCTCAAAAGATTGCGTCGAATGCAACGTGTTGAAGTGAATGTCACTGATGATTGCATCAACAATTTCTTGTAGGTTATTTGAATACTGCATCATCGTGTCGCGTCCTTTGATTATGTCTCGTATCATTTGGGGAGTCACCTTCTCCATGGCTGTCCTGATCTCCTCGTTGATCTGGTTAAAGCGTATTATTCCCTCTTTGGGTATCATATTATCCTTGCTGTCAATTACCTCCTGAATGGCCTGTACGTAAAACGATGTTCGAGGCATCTGAGAAAATAAAAAATGGTTACAAATACAAATTACATCAATTTCAATTAGTTTGAACCTACTTCATCCATGTGCAGGCAGATTGAGGTATCAACATACTCAAGTAACGTGTGTTTTAGGAAATCCTGGAACAATTGAACATTTCCCGAGAAGTAACAGGCGTAATTCAAGTCCCGTTTGATGCCGCGAACTCCTAAAAATCAAGAGACAAAACCAGATCAGATCTAAGATAATTGTTAAAATGTAGAAATATTTACCATCTCGTAGTTGATCGCCATAGAAGCGTAGTTTCTTCTCGAGATTCATCACGTCCCCCATGACATCTAATGCTGTTGGCAGATTATCAAGTATACGCTCCATTTCCTCTAAAGCATTGCCCTCGGAGGTATCCCCTAAATCGAAAAATATGTGAGTGGGAGCATCTGTAAAGAGAGAGAGAGATAGAGAGAAAGGTGTATAATAAATTGAAGACATTACTGGTTAGCATATCGGTCAAGTGGTTCTGCAATTCCTCATAATTGTTGGCAAACAGATGATAAATATTCTCCTTGACGTCCTTCAGGAATTTACAAATATCTTCGCTACCTTGACGCACCGAATCTTTTGCTTCCACAATGCCTTGAGCCAGCAGTCGATTGCAGAGAAATGCAATAACAGCGAAAAGACTGTAAATAAACCAGATACTTGAAGAAAACTTACAAAATTCAAAGGGAATAAAAATTCCGATCTTTACAGAATCAAAAGAATTAAGAGCAGCAGTAGAAATCCACATATTATGCATCTCCGCAAGTCCCTAGTCCGATCACAAGGCGGACATCCTGGACTGCAACGATGACAGCAACAGAAGCAGCAATAACATACCCTGTAAAAAGCAAGCAGAGATCGAAGAATGATCTTGCCCTTTGATTACTCATCTTCATACTCACGCTACAAATGGCAGCAGTATAATTATGACGAGTAGCAAGAACAACCAGAAGAGTATAAACAAATAGTGTGCGACCAGATCATGCCAATCATTAGCCTCCACTTTGGGACCCAGGGCCAGAGTGTCCTCGCCCTGGACCACAATGTATCCAGGCGGTATCGCTGGATCCTCGTACAGTATGTTGTCGAGTAGAAAGTGTGATGCATTAAACACAACACTCATTCCATACGTTGGGTATATTACACTCTTGGCATATTGAGGGTTGGACTCATATTTGGTGTACTCCACGTCTGGCCAATGGGACTGACCCATCTGCTCGTGGGTGGTGCCATGCCCCTCGTAGCCCTCTCGCCAATCAGCATCTAAATCAATTTGATCATTCTTATCCTTATCTTTATCATCCTTATCTTCTTCAGCCAAAGTTGGCCTTGTCAACAGGAACAATAGAAATACACAAAGCATAAATTTTGTGTTGGTTAAGAATTCTTTAAATTCTTTTCTATGCCTTGTCATCATTTCTCCATGATTCTGTGATCCATTTAACGCTCCAAATGAAAGTAATTTCAGGATCCTCTGCTTTCTAATTTGAATATGTTAATGTTTGTATGTATTTTGTATTTACATGTGTGTGTATATAATTTCTATGAATTATTTCTGTGGAATATCTTTCAAAATCTTACATTTAAATCATAAAAGAAGTGTTTTTTTTTTTTTTAATACTCTTCCCAACCCATATGAATTCCCCGTTGTGGCAATAAAACAAAAACGAAATTTCTTTTTTACATTTTTTATACAACTCTAAATAATTCACATAAAAGTGCTGCATAAATGCATAAGTTAATTAATTGTTACTTGGAGCTCTTTACAAAACGAACAATCCAATGTTACTTAGCTTCGGCCTAGATTCAATCTCTCTCTAATCCTCTTTACTCTTACTCTTCTTTGGGGAACTTGGATCACCTTGTAAACCTTCAATGGATGTTACCTCTACCACGATCTCATCATCTTCAACAACATCATCGTTGACATGGACAGTTGTTGTGCTGGGAGCAGTGCCGCCGTCAGTGCGATTCAGTTTCCCCTCGGAGCAGACGCAGAAAGTCTGTTGGCCGCCAGAGCAGGTGACAATTGGCGGTGGCACATAAGGTGCGCCAGTACAAGTCGGACAGCTATATGGGATTTCGATGATGAGTTTAAAAATTACAGATAAAATGTTAAGCTCACCCAAATATTGGAGCTGGACCTGGACCAGCGACAACTCTGTAGGAGTGTAAACGCTTCCAGAGACACATTAAACGATGGCAAACAAAGAATATGGGAATCAAGGTCAGGGCACAGATGAGCAAGCCCAACCAGTAAGCGTTCTACAAGTATAAGAAGGTTTTTAAATTTTTTATAAAATAATCCAGAGAGAGAGAGAGAGACGCCAACTCACTAGAGGATCGATAATGCGATAACAAATGAGATCGACGCCACGATAATAAATATAGGCCAGGGGACTGCAGCGTCCGACGTGATTGTTGCACTCGTGAATCACACCCTGAATGAAATTGTCTATCTGATCATTGATCACATCCGTTAGATTTTGTCCCAGCGAATTGATAAAGTGATTGCCACGAGTTCTTAGGAAGATCTCGGATCGATGTATCGCCTTGACCAGCACATCAATGGAATTGCTAAAGTTGCGATTCTCATACACAATCAACTCATCGATTCGCAGTAGCTTCGCCTTCATCTTGTCCATCAGAGTCAATATGACGTTCGTATACTTCTTATCGTACAGATACAATTGCATTGCCTCGTTCTTCAATGAGATGCGACCGACTCGAGTATAATCATTCCACTTGTCGTCAGCCGTAAAAATGTAGTTACTCAGATTTCTCAAATCTGCTGCCAGATTGGGCAAATTGGGTGTAAGTTGCTTGCACATATACTCCAGGAACATAATGCTGTGGTAGCCCGATAGATTCTGAGTTCGCATAGTATCGAGAGCGGCTCTCTCTTCGACAGTTAGAAGAACCACCTTGGCGAGATCGTCTTCAAATATCACACTATTCTGCTCCTCCTCGTCGGTCTCGGGCATTACCTTAATGCTCATTAGATCCTCGGTATCATATAGGTTATTCGCCTGCAGCAGTTCAAATATCGACTGATTTTCCATGCAACCCTTAATCGCGGTTGACATTCGCATTGGCGAATATTGTGGATCCCTGACAGCGCCCGAAACGGGCAAGAATCTATTCAAATCCATAACCGAATCCAGCTCGCGGAACAAGGCATTCTCTCCCTGATCCCGAAGTGGAGCACATGCACCCTGATAGCTGACCAGACCGATCACAAAGTAGAATATCGAGACCAGCAAAATGAATGAAAATGTGCAGAAGATCAAGATGATGGCTCTAAAATCAAATCAGAAATTAGTTAAAATGTTATAAAAAACAATTAATCACAATTTACGTACACCAACAAACAATGAGATCCCGTGCCCTTGTTGATGAAGCAACCGAATATCAGAGCAGCAATAAGTACAATTAAAATCTAGAAAAGAAAATAAAATTTAAGTGATGACCCAATCAACTCAACAGCTCGTCTACTTACCAGCAGGACAAGTAGACAGGCGAGCACACTGATTAGGCTGCGATCAGTTCCGTATTTATCGTGAATATCTTCAAAGGATTGGGTCGAGTGCATGGTCCTCATGTGAATATCACTGATCACACTGTCAATGAGATTGCGCACCTTGGACGCCTGCGTCTGGAAGATTTCGTGACCCTTGCTAACATCCATTCGCAGTGGCGGTACAACCTGTTCCATTGCCACTGCAATCTTATCGCCCACCTCCTTGAATCGCAATAGAGCCCTCTTTGGTATATCGGCCACGTTATCTTTGAGGATTTTCTCTATAGCCTCTGTATAAATATGGGTATCCGGTAACTAAGAACAAGGGAAAAGTTTAAGATACATTTTAGAAAAATGAAAAAATTTGATTCAAGAAATACAAATTGTTAAACATGGAGAAGACATCTTAATATTAACACTACTTATTTTTAAAATATTGTAATAATATACAACACCTTGTTTTTTGTCAGTGTACTTACCTTATCCAAATGCAGGCAATTTGAGCTATCTACAAATTGCAGCGCAGATGTTTTCAGTAAATGAGAACATTCGCTATTGGCTATCAATATGCTGCATGTGTATGTCACATCACGTTTAATGCCACGCACACCTATGAATTATGAGATATAATTAAATTGTAAAAATAAAGTTTAAGCTGATTTACCATCTCGCAGCTGAGCTGCATTGTAGCGCAATTCCTTCTCCATTTCCTCCACCTGCTTCATTAGATTCCGTGCCTCTCTCATGTTATCCAATATCCGTTCCAACTCCGCTATGGCATTACTCTCCGAGGCGTCTCCCAAGTCCAGGAATATGTGATTAGCTGCCTCTGTGGGAGAAAGTTTTAAAGTAGATTAACAAATAAGTTTAAAATCAATAAATTACCATTCAGTATCTCAGTCATATGGGCTTCTAGCTCCTGATAGTTGTTGACAAACACATGATAGATATGATCAGAAACATCCTGCAGGAAGGTGCAAGTATCCTTGCTGCCACGCCTCATTGTGTTGGTCGTATCATCAAATCCACGATCCAGTATCCTGGTGGCAAAGAATGCAATGAGCAGGCCAATCCTGTGAATAATCAAATAATTAGATGGTTGCGATTTACATTGAGATAAGTAACTTGACTTACAGCAGAATAATGGTTAAGATTATTAGGACAATACTGCAGATAAGATTACTGCGCTTGTCCTTCGGTGCATCACATGGCGGACATCCCAATTTGCAGCGCCGACAGCAACAGAAGCAACAATAGCAAACGCTGTAATAGGCAAACAATTAGTGCCGTCAAATAATCGGTTTTTATGGAAGCGATTTTCCTGTTATTAAACTTTTTTCGGCGAACAATGGAGTTAATTTAATTGATTTACCACTAAAGTAGTTTGATCAGTTGGGTTGATTTAATTTTAAAACTTAAAATTACTCTGCTTAAAAATCAATAAATTGAGTCAAAAAAAATTATTAACCTTAACTCAGTTAGTAAAATGTAAATAAAAAAAAATTAAACGTCTGAGAATCTAATTTAATTGTATTCTAATTATGACATAAGGAGTTAAGCAACAGAAATTGGTATCTAAAATTTATTATATACGAAAAGCAAAGAGGGGACACATTTTGCTTAAAAATTGATTTTTGGGGGGAACAAATTATTTGAAAGAAATTTACTAAATTTAAATGCAGAGTATATTAAAAGGCCAAACTATGATAAAAAATATAATTTAGATTGAAAATCAAAGTTGGTCTAATTTTTGACCTACCATTTCTAAAAGTCAAATTTTACTTTAAATTCGTTAAAGCTTTGTAAACTCATAATATCGGCAATAATTGCAAATATTTCGACAATTCGATTAAATTTTTTTTCGTTTTTGTTGATTTTTACACTTCGATATTAAACTCGATTCACAAACATACTAAACATACACAAACTTACGCAAGGAATGGCACTAGAATTATGAGAGTTAGCAGTAAGAGAATCCAAAGGATTAACAAAAAGTATTCGGCCAACAGATCACTCCAATCATTCTGCTCAACTTTCGGTCCCAATGCGAGAATACTTTCATTTTTGACAACAAGATAGCCTGTGTCAAATGCATTAATTTATGATACGATAACTTGTCCAAAACTGTGATATTTAGTCTTACCAGGCGGTAAGGCCGGTTTGGCGCATATAAGTGAATCAAATAGGAAGTGGGTGAAATTGTACGCCGGATGAATCGGCCAGGTTGTGTAATTCTTTTCGACGGAATAGACAGCTTTTGAGTGATAAGGAGTAAGTTCAACATCTGGATAGTGGGCTTGTCCCAACTTTTCATGTACTGTGCCATGTCCATCCGGACCAAAATCGAGTTCAGGATTATCGGTCGCATCGTCTTTATGGTCGTCTTCAATTGGTCCGCCAAGTCCTTCTTTGTCTCCAGCTCCTGCTCCTTCGTTATCTCCTTGACCACTTGTTGTGATTATCAACGTGAGCAATAGAAAGCCAACCGCTATTTTGCCTAGATTTCTTATATTCGAATATAATAAGTTATAACGACATCGCGACCTGCGTTTCGATTTCGATATGGATTTTAATTGCATTGTTCTGAAAGTGTGTCCTAGAGTGTGGCGTGCATCTATTTAGAAGCGGTAACACATAAAATTTAGCCGGTTTTCGATCAATTCAAAAACTGTTGAAACGCAAAATTTACTTGGCAGCACATTAACCATAAAACAATGGAAGTCCGCAAAAAAAACAATTCGACGAAAACAATAAACAATTCACTTTGAAAATTTCTAAAACTTGAAAATTCTCGTCGAACGAACGAAAATGGGAAACTTCCTAAAAAGTTAACAGTTAACTCAAAACATGAAAAAAAACAAAACTGAGCGTATTTCAAAAGCTTCTTCTCCAAAATAAATCAAAGACTGCGATTAAGGGATTTCATCAAACCATATGTTTATTTGTTACACAATTCTCTTCCTTTGTTGTTATTATTATTTTTATTTTTGTTTGGTTTACCATTTCGCTTCATTTTCTTTTCTTTGTGTTTTTGTTGTTGTTTTACACTGCGTCAAAAGTTAGTACATACATTTAGGTGTTATTAAATAAATATATGTTTTTACTTTTGTTTCTTGTATAGAGCATACTTGTATGCTTTACAATCAGTTTTGTAATCTATGTTAAATATAATTTACATTAGAAATTTGGTTTCAGTTTTACATTAACTGTTTAATTGCCTTTCAAAATCAAAAATATACTTTTATACATAGATTTTTTTATTATATTTATTTTTTCTTTATGTCTACATTATTATTATATTTATATCGAAAGTTCTGAAACTTTGCAGGTGCAAATACTTTACATCTACTTAGTACTATACACATACGCACTTGTTTCTTGTTTCATTGCGCTAAGCCTTGATTAATAAGTATAAAACAATAATTCAATTAAATTTATGTATTTTATTTTAACAAAATAAAATCTATAGCTCGGCTGCACAGACGATTCGGAGCGTATATTAAATACGCTTGTTTTGTTTTAAAATTCTCATTTCATTCGCGACTTCTTGACTTCTTGAACTCGAACAGTTTGACTCTTACGTTCCTCAGATCACTAAAATTTGCAAAGTAAAGCTTACTACACTTTTAATTCTAGGTAATAATTTGTTTGTTTGTTTTCAGTTATTACCGCTACTCGTAATTATATCAAACAATGACAATGCTGCAGATTTTAAATGAATAATTAAAACAAATGTGTATAAATATGAATGATATTGTTTGTGGCCGCCTAACACATTTTTGTATAATCCGAAAAACTATTTCTTGTGCTGCACTTGTCACAAAATTATAAGAATTGTATATTTTTTGTTTATTTGGCAGTTTTATGTTGATATATGTATGTATAAAAAAAGTGTGTTAATCGTTTAACACTTGTTCCTGTGATGTTACATAATTTAATTGGAAATTATTTAATAGAGGGCCAGGCAAGCACGGTAAATTGATTGTGGCTAACTAAATCAAAAAATTATAAAATACATATATATTAATAACTCTGAGGTCGTGCACAATTACAGTTAGTTGTACAATATATATAATTGTTAAATAGCAAATCACACGCGGCAAGGAAAATAATAACAGCATCTTTTCTTTGTAAACAAAATAATCCTAACTTAGCGCTGGGGTTGATGTGGTTGCAGTTAAAACTAAAGCAAAAACTAGATACAGCATTTGTTACAGTTGTTACTAAATTGTATAGACACCAGCTGTTTTGCAATTGTGTGACATTGGTATGGGTGTTGGCGTGGGTGTGGGCGTAGTCATGGGCGTGGTCACATCGAACTACAGCTGCGCCAGCGAATCGGAGCGTATGAGCGGCGCCAATGAACTGGGCACCTTGTGGCCAGTTTCAATCTCGTACTGGACATCTAGCGAGGCACCTGTAGCAGGATAAGAATGAAGACCAACAGGCAGACAGAAAAAAAAAGAAACAAATTGCATCAGTTGACAACACTTTTCAATTTTGTATATTGTATATAAATGATATCCCCAAGTAGCACATGTATTATGTGCTTAACCCGCTCTAATTTGGCTCATCCTTACGTTTCTTTTCCAATGTCGCTTGCTGGCCCTCGGGTATGAAGGCAGCCACGACAATGGCACAGAAGACACACAGTGCACCGAAGATAAATGGTGGCCCCGGCACATGATGTTGTATTGTTTGGACGCTCGTGTGACTGCTCTTCACATACTCGTGATCCGTATTTAAATCAACATTAAACAAATAGAAAACGATGCCAAAAACCGCTGGTCCCAGGCCATTGCAAAGCCCTCGCATGCCGGTGATCATTCCCTGAACGGCACCTAAAATAATATAAAACAGATTAAGCAATTAATCTCAAGTTGAGCATAAATAAAGCAAGCACTTACCTTGGCTTTCGGGAGCTGAATAAAGTGAAACAAATGCACTTATTGCTGGATAGGTAATAGATCCTAAGGCAGCTACAACTCCAGCTGACCACATCATCCTTAAAATACAAAATAAATGAGTAAATGCTGCTAGCTAATGTTAAGCATAAATACTAACCATTTTTGACTACCTAAACCGTACCAAAGCAGTTGAACTAACTCAAGGGCTAGGCCCATAATGATTGTGCGCTTGGCGCCAAGTACTCTGCAAAGATGAGATAAGAAATGGATTAGAAATGTTCCACCAAGACTCTAATTTCCATTCAGACTCACTTCATGAACGAGCCAAGCGTAACTTGTACTGTGATGCTGAGAATGCCAACGACAGCGATGAAAATGGAAACCTCAACATAGTTGAAGCCCATTTTCAGCTTCAGATAGACAAACATGCAGGAATATTCGCCGGCTTCGGGCAGATAGGAAAGCAGAACCGTTAAGCACAGCATTAAGACTGTCTTATCTGTGCCCACCTTGCGTAATGCCTGTAATAGATAGAGTAAAATAAATTAGCAGGTTATCGAATTGTTTTCAATTAATACAACGCACCAGGAAGGGATCTGCTTGCTCCCAGCTAATTGGCGCACCCCACGTGGCTGGTCGCATCTTCTCCGACAAGCTCTCCGGCACGGCGACAAGGATGAAGAATACATCCAAGACAGCAATGGCTGTGGATAGGGCCACAACCAATGTGTCGCCGTACATGTCCATTAGGGCATTGCCAAGGGCTGGTGAAATTACCAGACTGGCCGCAAATGTGGCCGAAGCCAGACCATACGCCTTGGAGCGCTCCTCCGGTGTGGTCACATCGGCCACATATGCGAACACCACCGAAAAGGTGACGGCAAAAACGCCGCTAATTGAGATCAAGGCAAAAAACCACCATGTATTTATGCACATGAACGGTATGGGCATACAAGTGAAAAATACTGTGACTAATAGGAAAAATTTACGACCCCAAATGTCGGACAGTGCGCCAATCAATGGCGCCGATAGGAATGATAGTATGCCCTTGATGCCCATGACCAGGCCGTTCATTAGGAACGTGTGATCCGGAAAAGTTCGATTTAAAGTCTGCAAAAACACAAAATTAAATTAGTAAATATATATAAATATACATGTAGTGATCGCTTACCGATATAATGGGCATCGTTAGCAGACCCCATGAAAAGAACTCTAAAAATATCACAATCAGCGCATGATGCAAACTTGGCTCGCCGATTCCCGAACTCTGTGAGGGATAAAAAATATATATAAATGAGTACATATTAGAAATAAACTTCTTATTTATTCTAAGCAATCCACAGTGGGCGAAACGGCAGATTTAGCTCCGATTAATTCAAATTTTAACTTAAATCTTGGCGCCAATATCGTTTTGTAATCGATAACTAATATATCAAATGAGCCTAAAACAATTTTCGTTTCGCTTTTCTCTCAATATTCGTACAGCTGCAGAGCTTCAAACAGACCATATGTTCCATCAGCTGCTTCAAACCGTTATTTCGGCAATTTTAAGCACGTGATTGAAATTGGCCTACAGTTTGTATACATTGTATTTTCATTCAAATTTTTGCTAATACATAAAGAAAGAGGTATGTTATTAATAACAAAATATGTGTTTGTGACCTGTGATTGTGTTTCGTCCAATAATTTACTATCCATTGTAGTGCTTGTAAAAAATTTAATGTTTACCAATGAACTAAACTTTCGCTGAGCTGAACTTCTAAAGTGCGACTGGGTTCGGTATCATTTTATTTTTGTAAAATTAGTCAATGTTTTCTGCTGTGCAAATGTCCAAAATGAGCTGCATATTTCCGCCTATTATTTTTGAATTCATTATATTATATATAATTATTATTATATTAAACAAAAATATTGTTAAAGTTGTTTCTTTGTATAAAATGTAATTATAAGTTTAATAACAAAATCAAAATTTTTTTCAAAAGTAACAAATACGTATATATTTCTGCTAGACTGATTATTTCTCCAACTTTACAGGCGCGCATTTGCGCAAAAAAATAAATTCCAGGTAATTTTATAGTTGACAAATTCATACCAAAATTGGTAAAGATGTGCAAATATTTTTCTAAAAATTAAAAGAAAAAAAATTGTGAAAATTGCTAAAGAAATGCCTTAAATTTGGGCGAAACTGCTTGGATATCAAGTAGAGCAGTTTTTGACAAAACTTAAAAACAAAAAAAAAAAAATGTGCACTAAAAAAAAATATTTCTGTATTGATTTTGATTTGTGGTATATTTACATACAAAACAAAATTATCCGTAAAAAAATATCACAATTTTTATAGAAGTTATTAATTAATCGCCGCTAAATCTGCCGTTTCGCCCACTGTGCAATTGAATCTTTTAAAATATAAATTTCATATTAATATAATTAAAAGATAACAATCAAATCATCAAATCTTAAGATAGATTCTTAAAAATATTATTTAAATAAGACCTCGAATTATCAAAGTGAAACTTCTCCAAAATGTTGGAGACTTTCAGCTTTGATTGCTAGTGCTTATATCAACTAATCCATCAAAGTCTGTCAATCAATCAATCAAGAAAACACAATGCAATTGGGTAATATGAAGAATTTTCCCAAACAAACCTTGCAGCAGCACATTTTACAGAGGACGCGTATCCACTCAAAGAAACGATTGCGTCGCGGTGGCTCTGGCGGTGTTGAGGATCCCGCCGCGCCCAACTGCGAACGCATCGAGATGTACGAAGTGGCCGATAGAGTGCGTCGATGCGTGCCGCCGGCTGTCCTGATGGCTGCCTGGGCGCCGGAAGCGGAAGTCTCTGCAATGGCGGCGCTGGGATGCGTTGCCGCATAGCGCGATGACTGCAGAAGAGATGCAGAGTCAGAGGCATTAGCTGGATTGCTTGGCTGGTTGGATTTCTTTTTGGTTGGCACTGCTTCAACTCTTACCGTCGGCACATTGTCCTGGTCCGGCATTTCGCTGGTCGTATCCGCTATCGAAGCGGAGAGATTATCGACTTGTTGATGCTGCTGCTGCTGTTGCTGCCTTGATGATGATGACGACGGATGACGCTTGACAAGCTGACCGCCACGTCCGTAGATGGCCGGTGAGAGGGGCAATGAGTTGATGGTTGCCACATCCGCCACGTCGGCCACATCCGCTGTCGTTGGCGTCGAGCTGCTGCTGTGCGTGCTCTGCGTATCCGTATGATCGCTGGCATCAGACTCATCCTTGATATGCGTCGCGATGCTCTTTGTTGCTATTGTTGTTGTTCTTGTGGTCATGGTCAATCTTTTGACTGGCTCCAGATCCGGCTCATGCTCATCCAGCTCAAAGCTGCTGTCCGCATTGTCCTCTGTCGGCTGTCGCATGTCATTGCTGAGGCCGTTCCGCATTGTCATCGAATTTCACTCTCCCTCTCACTTATTTGCTATATGCCTTGCTTTCTCTTCTTCCTATTCTTTCGACGGTTTTCAGTTGGCCGTCGTCCGTCGCTTGGCTCGACTAATTGCACACAGTACTCGAATCGTTGGCTCAGCTATCACACTAATTTCCATTGCCATGTGTGTTTCATATGGAAGAAATCAGTTGATGATGGCTAGGAACATAGCAGATCACAGATCACAGAACCAGGTCGCACTTTACACTTATCATTTATGCTTTTACATTAACGATTTTATTTTACAAAAATCCTCTTTTTCTGCGACTTTGGATCGCTTCTCTTAAGTTTCAGGCACTTCTCGGGCTGTAATTATATTTGATCATTGTTGTTTTTGTTTTTGTTTGTTTTCATTTGATGCTCTTACGTTATTCGCTTTCAACTGCCCTTAATTTGTGGCCAATTCAATTACCAATACAAGTGCACTACATTACTTGGCAAACTGGCCAAAAACAGTTGGCTAATAATTGGCAATACTCGCATCAGATACTAAACTAATGACCAAAAACTTTCCATTTAATTTATAACCAAACAAAACAAAACAGAACAGAAGAAAAGCGAATCTGAATGGGTTTCATTCAAAGGGATATATTACCAAACGTGGGCGTATCAATGAAATGAAATGGCTATGGTAACTTGCCATAAAATTAGCTTATAGCCAATTCATTTCATAAGATACCTTAAAAAGATGGCAAGAATAAAATAAAGAAATCTACAAGCATATAAAGTTAAAGTTGACTTAACCGGCAGATAGTTTGATTAATGACGCCGCCAAGTATGCAATAAAATTGTAAATACATCTAACAAATAGGCCAAAAGTCGTTAAATGCCAATTTGTCCCCGTGTCTATTTTTGGTCTGTTGTGCAAATTTAACACTCGAACGCAAATTGAATGGGCAAATAAGCATAAGCACTTAGTAAGCACTAAGTAACTATTACTTAGTCTATATACAACAATTAGCATTGGACTGACAGTCAGACAATCAAATAACGAAAGGCAACGAAAGGCAAATCGACTGAAAATTCCAATAAAAATCAAGATTGTGTCGAGAAAGAAAGCATTGCTTTTCATAACAAGTTTGAATTTGTGTTTAGTGAGCGCGTTCATCGATTGAAAATTAACACAATAAATAATTGTCAGCAGTTTTTCAGCGTCGCGCAAAACCAATTGAGAGATACTTGCCGAGAAATATACATGTATGTATAGATGTACACACGAGAGACACAATAATTTACGGGTATTGAAAGGAGCGAGCCAAAATAACTAATCTATCAATTTAAAAATTTATCTGTACACAGGGTGGCACAAAGATTTGTTTTAGAATTTTGACAAATATGTGAATTTTCAACAACTTTGATGATCAAGATACAAATGTAAAAAATCCAATCGCTTTTTTGTTTTATTTACAAAATGTTCCAAAAACTGTTCCGACAATCGTTCAGCGACGTCTGTTAGGTTGAAATGCGCGATGTGCACTGAGCGAGCTCAAAGCTAAAAGAGAAAAAAAAGAGAGAAGGCGACTAGAAGATAGAGAGAAAAGAGAGAGAGAGTGCGCGAGAGAGTAACTGGGACAGAATAAACGATCCGCATTCAGCTTGCGCTTGAGGCTGCGCAACGGATTTTTTTAACGAATTGAGAAACAACAAGATAACTCGACTAGGCAATACCCTGTAAGCATGTATCTACTTGTAGATATAAGTATGTTTCCGCTAAATCATTAATAGTTTGCTGATATTTCTAAAAAATATTAATTTATATTGCATAAAATTGATTTAATATTCTCGGAATGCGATACAAATAAAGACATTAAGTAAAATGAATTCTCAGTCAAGCATATTTACGAACATATCGAATTCATTTTATATACAGGGTATAACAATTGACACTAATGGATCCCATTCACTATGAAAATCACGCTCAAATATCATTGTTTGCGTAGAATTGAGTGAAATTTCGCACTACACGTGCACAATAAACTAAAAACAAAACCATAGCAAATGCTTCAAAAAGTAAGATTTTAAGTAAACTACTATAGAGGGGACTTTGTAACAGGGGTTTGTTTTTGTTATGGGGCGTTGACAACCTGCTGAAAATTAAAATAAATATAAACTAAAAAGCTGTCAAGTGTAGTTAAAATACGTGAAATTGTCAGCCGTAAAATGCTAACAATAATAACAACAGCAGTTACTAATCAAATAACTTTGTCAAGTCATAAAACTAAACACAAAATCATTCAAAAAAGCATTTTAATAGTTTTATTGAAAAGCTCACTTTAAAATAGCTAACCTTATTAAAGCTCTGTAAAAACATATGACAGTGAATAGCTTGAAGTAATCGTGATATCTGACTGCATAAACATTGCAAAAACTGCAATGACTCAGACTTGTGTTCTGCGTGAAATTAGATAAAAGTCATAAAACTAACTAGGCAGGCATAAATCATGACAACGTGCTTAGCTCACCCCATGAGAGCGCAAACAGACCCCAAAAAAATATATATAATATAATAATAATAAAAAGAGGAAAGAAAAAAGGCAATGGGGTCAAGTGTAACCACAACTAAGCTCAGTACGCTGCTCTTTCGGATGCTTAAAATAGCCAGCCCAGTTTCAATCCCATTTAATCAAACAAACAATGACTTACGATAAGAAAACTGTCTGCTGTCTGTTGAGAAATTCAGGTTGAGCTACTTACTTATTTGTTATCTGAGATATCTCAGATACAAGATACATACAGTGTTTATGTGAGCATGTTTTTTTTGAAATGTTTTTTCATTCTCAATTGCTGTCCAAAGTGACCTTGAAAGAGATCAGCATGAAGAACCTTTGGGTGTTTGTTACCCCAGTCAGCAACAAGCCTGCGATGCCGTAACAATTTGCAAGGGAAACAGCAGAGAATGACAGAGGAAAAAAGCAACGACATTTATTTTTGCTGTTTCCTTTTCATTATTGTCAAAATCATTTCATATTTCCACGAAACAGAAATACCGAAACTTCGTTGCCCTGCTAAGAAATACCCTGTATATTAGGATTGTCAAATATACAGTATACATTTCACTATGAGTGGAAATAAATGTTAAACTAAATAATATTAAATTGTAAATTGGACTAAACCAAAATTTATATTTTTGAAATCTGCTAAAAAAATATTCAAAATTGGTTTTATATAAATAAGTTTTTATTTTTATTATTCATTAATATTGCCAAAAAATTAATATATTTAATTTTCTTTAAATCTGCCGAACAACTGATATTTTGATAGAACAAATTAAAGTTGCAAAGTAAATTGCTTTTTTTTCTAGGCAAATGGATATTTAAAAAGGTCTTATAACATTTTTCAGATTTAGTTATGAGCTAACAACACGGCGTATACGCAATGCCATCTATTTTAGAACACTTTAGTTGTTAATTAATCTACGTTGGTCGGCTCACTGGCCGCACACGTGTGTCGCCTTTTTTGCATTTGGTTTTAGCAAATAAAAGCACGCAACCAAAAAAGGTTTGCCTCTTGAGGCAAGGTCAAGTTTTGGGCTGTTGTACTGCGGCCTGTTAAATAATTGATATGCATAAATAAAAGTAGTCGACAGTAGTCTTTGCCACCCGCCTAAAAGCCTGCAATATATACTCGCAAAGTTTGCAAATTGAAGTTAAGCGCACTTAAATGCGGCAAATAACAAGGCAAATACAGTTTTGCAATATTCAAAACTGGGGCAAGGTGCAACGCATACAACGCTATAAAGACACACATAGGGAGAGAGAGAGAGGGAGAGAGCTGTCGCTTTGTGTGACAACTTCCGACAGAGAGTGAGAGACAGCTCAAGTTGTCACAATTTCAATTTACCCAAGTCCATTAAAAGTTTTTGCTAGGCTTACAAATTAATCAACAGTCTCAGACAGGCTTACAGATTTAAACGATACCAAAGGGACCAAAAAGGAAAGCAAATAATGAAAGCAACAGGAAAAGTAATTGTAAATTGTAAGACTCTAAACACCCACTGATCTAAGCAAATAGTTAGAGTATTTTAAAGGAAGCATAGATTGATGGACATTCTCTGACCGTTCGGGTTAATGGAAAAAACATTGCACAATTGAAAAACAAACTCAAGGTGAAATGAATGCAGCAAAAGCGATGCTGAAATTCAATTCAATTCATGCATTGACGACAGGCTGCTAGGCAACGCGACGTATACGTAATGTGTGCGCTTGCACACACCAGGAGCGGACTTAAGGGCATCGCTATGGACAAATAATGCTTAAACTGTTTAGAATACTCTAAATAAGATTATAAACCTACATTTCTGTTGCTGTTTGCTCAAAGTAGAGTTTATGTTTGCTCCAAAAAGTATGCTATAAACATTTTAATGAAAGTAGAATTGCGAGTAATCCTGCAATTAAGTACATTTTTCTTTACTAACTATATACATTGCTTAATCGATAGACATAAACCTAAATAACATGCTATCTTCAGCACAAATCATTACAGTATGCGATAATGTTGACACCTTTTAACGATCCTAACCCTATTCTGGCTAGTATGCTCCTGTTATACAAACACAAACACAAACACACACACACATTGATACAGGCGCGTGTTGTCAGCGCAGCCTGCCGCCTTTCAATATTAAAAATAGTTTGTCAACAACGTGGCCAGAAAGTGTCAAGCTGCGTTGGCAATGCTTTTAGCCAGGCCAACCGAAAAGGGAAAACTAGAGAAAAAGCCAATAGGTGGCAGAGAAACACACACACCAACAGAGAGTGCCACACGGCCATTTAGATGATGAATGTGCATTTTATTGATTTTACTGGAACAGTTAGATAATGGGGAAATTGCAGCCACATCAAATCAAATCCTGACAGGAAGGAAGCTCTCGATTTAAATTGGCAACGGGATGTCAACGGCCAACAACAAAAGACTTAAAGGGCGTAGCCATGAATGGGGCGTGGTAAAATGAAAATAAATTGGCAGATGGGCACAAAAACGTGGCCAAGTGCAAGGCAGCAACAACAGAAGCGACAGCAGCTTTCATTGGATTTTGTTTTAGGGCTGTTTTATTGATTAACTATGATGATATTGCAGTTGAATCACAAACTGACCTTGCATGCCACACACCCAAAACACGAAACACCACACAACAATCAAACAAACAACACACACAACAAATCAAACGAAACACGAGCAATTTTTGTACAACTTTTTCTAATGCTCTGTTGAAACTATAAAAGCGTTGACAACAACAAATGTGCTGCAGAAAGTATCAGGTAGTTAATTTGCATAAATTGCGACAGGTATTTTTTAAATTATTTGACTGCAATGCCAAAAAAAAGCAACAACAATTTCTAATATATTCGGATTTGCACAGTCAAATACCGATCCAGACCTATAAAGAAAGCTCCGGGCGTGCCAGTTAAAATAGACATGAAAGGCAAGGACAGTGCCAAAGTTGCAAAGAACAAGAGAAATGTGAGTCAGCAAGGCAGAAAAAATAATTATAAAAATTGCATACTTGTAAAAGAATTAAAAATAAGGTAAAGCTTTAATTAATTGAGAAAGACAATGTTCATTTTATATTTTATAATAACAAAATTGTATATCATACCAAACTAGGCATTTTAAACATAAATAAGATTTTGGAAAACAAGAAAATTCAAATGAAACGTAAACTCAACAAACTCTAAATTCAATATTATTTGGCATTTATTTGCACGCTTTTGTTTTTCTGTTCTTAAAGTTTCCCTGTATGAAAATTGTGTCATTCTGACTCTATATTAGCTTGCAGTTGACAGCACAACAAAAGACAACAATAGATTTGATGTGCGATTCGGCGAGTAAGTTCTGGAGGGGTCTGTGACATTGCGCATACGCCGCATTAGCCACCGAAGCTGTTTATGAACTGCCAACTAGACAAAAGAAGCGAACGACAAGCGACAAAACGACAACGACACACAATTTATGGATGCCAGGGTGTTATCTAACGGCGTTTCATAAGACCCATAGTAACAGCCACGTTGCTTCTGGCTCCTCATCAAGCTGACGATGAAGCTGAAGCTGAGTCGTTGCTTTGTAATTGATTGCTTGGCTGTGAAAATATTTGCTCTGCTATATTGAAATCGGGGTCATATATTACCGTTGGCAGCTCAATCTCAAAATGTCAGAGGGTAGGCCAAAGAAAAAGATACACATGTCTATAAGAGTTTTTCCCCAACACAGACAGCATACTCAGCAAAAGTAAACGCCGGAGAATATGCTAATGAAATGAACGAGAAGTGTGATGCAAATTTTGTTTCACATTCCGTCGAAAGTTTATTGAACTTTCAAGACGAGCAAACACACTCACGAATTACCCAAGGGCCCCAAGGCAATAAAAGCAAACTGGAAAACTGTCTATTGGGAAAATAAATAAGATATGCGAATTTATTAAGCAAATACAAAAGTTCTTAAATAATATATAACATGTTTACAATGAATAAACCTCTGCTTTGCTTTTAACAACATTGCGTATACGACACGTAACCAAATTGCCTTATTGAATGAAAGTTGTTTATAAATAAACGTTTAATTAGGATTAAATTTAGGTTTAATTACGCATATGATGGCAATTAATTCTCTAATCATGATTTTTGTATGCAAATTTTGCCCTCCTCTTGTTGCAAATCAGGTCACTTTATGGGTATTTCTGATGCGGCCATAAAGCAAAAGGAAACTAAAACTAGCAAAATCATTTGCCATAAACAGCACAACAATGAGCTCAGCTCAATACACATAAAACAGATGGCTGCAACCGGCCAGGAGAGGGGCAAATGGAAAGAAGGAATAACAAAAGACTTTTAATGAAGGTTTGCTTGCACTGAAGCGATTCGAATGCTAAAATTATGCACAAATTCGTAGTACATTGGGCGAAAAAGCTGTTGGCAAAGCAATGCTGGTCAAGGCAGTGAAAGTAAAGTACAAAAGGATGTGGCAGGAACTGCGGGGGGTGGACAAGAGAGCTGGTTGTTTGAGTGACCTTCTTCAAGGAAAACAACACGAAGGCTTCTGCGAGTGCGTATGCGTCTGTGTGTCTATGTGCGTATGTGTTTGTGTGTGCGTTTAAATGCGTGTGTGTGTGTGTAAGTAAGTAAGTATATGGCGACGCACGGTCGTCTGAAGGCGCAGACACGAAACTAACGTTGAAAGCATAATAGAAGACAGCAAAAACAAAAGGAACAACAACAACAAGTGAATACGTGGGCACACTTTAAGTACAGTTACAATATTTTGCGTAACGGGCAGCCGAAAACCAACAAACAACAACAGCAGAAATAATCACATTAAAAGTTTTAATTTTTCATTCAATTTCATGAGGTTTTCCCACATGCTTTGCTTCAATTGTTAATGGTATTCCTCCCATTGCAGTTAAAGTTTTCAAGACTCACAATAGACACACACGCTGTTAGATTACACTTTAAATAGATTTTAGATTTTATTGTCGAACACATGGAAGCTTTTCTCATTCAACCGACGCCGGATCCCATTTAATTGCACGAACACGACCACGAACTAAGACAAATAGCAACTAAGCGAAAATTAAATAAAATAAACAACTAAAATTAAGTACAACAAAATCTTGTATTTTTTTGTTCAAATTAATTTTGTATATTTTTGCTGCGTTGGCGGTGACAGCGACGACGACGACGACGACGACGATGACAAAGACAATGATAACAAAAATTTGGAACAGCGTTTCCGAGCGTGTTGTGCGCTTTTCCACATGCTGCCTCGTACTCAGCTGGAAAAGCGTCGTCTCAATTTTCGCTTGCTCGTCGCCTGGGTAATGAAAATATTCTCGTTTCTGTTTTACGTTTTTTTTTTTTGCTCTTGTATGCAATTTTAGTAGCATGCGATGAAAAGCTTTAACCCGCCAAAGCTTTTTCTTTGGTATATTGCTTCTTTTTTTTGACGTTGGCCAAATCTAGATGGATATAGAAGAAACATGACAAAAAACCAACTTTTCTTGGCCAACATATTGTTTAAGCAGCGTATTCAAATTTTCTTTAATCTTGAGAAGAAGAAAATAATAATAATAATAATAATTTTCTCTATTTTTCTACACTTTCACTGCTGATTCTGATTCTCCTCTTTTCAGCAATAACCACCAACTCCCACACATTGAAGTTCAGCTTCATTTGTTTCACTTTCGTCTCTCATTTGCTCTATAAACCTGCTTTCTCATGTGCACATACAACAATTTCCCACAATATTTTCCTTACTCTGTTTACTTTTGCTATTCGCAATTCTATCTAACTATTGTTGTTGTTGCTGCTGCTGCTGTTGCTGTTGCCTCTGTTGCATGTTGCTCATGTTGAGTGCACATCCCGTGCACGCGCACCCGCCGCATGCTGAGACATTGAAGAGCGAAAGCTTTGAGAGAGAGAGAATTGAGAGTCGGAAAAGCTTCATTCGATTTCGCTTTCGATGCGGCTTCTGCGCGCTTTAAGTTCGTTTTATGAATGAAAGCTTCAAATATGCCACAAAATGTACCAAAAAATAAATCTCTTACTGTGTATTTTCAATGAATTCGGCATAAAACAGAGAGATAGAGAGCAACCAAAACTATAATTAAAGCCAAGCCACTCAATGGTCAGATGACCATAATGAACTAGTCTGTTGGAATAATAATTAAATACTGAGTATGACAATGAAATTCTCGACAGTTTTTCCGACTAAACACTAATGGCCACATGAACATGTACACCATATATAATTGCCACATGCAAAGCAAAAGGACATCGAGGGACAGCGCCAAAAGTCAATAATTAAGTTCAAGGTTGTAGAGATTTTTTTGTATGAAAGCCAAATTTTGGGTGAAAATTAAAAGTGGTTTGCTGAGCGTATGCGTAATCATCGTTTACACTATGCTACAAATAGTTGAACAAATAAAAAAATAATAAGAATTAAATATCTGCTTTCAGTTCAAAAAAAAATATAATAAAAATATGATTTACCTAGTATAACGACATTAGTTACTAAAAACCTGCCAAATTCTAAGAAAATTGTATGACTGCAAGCAGAAATGTAATTCCCAGCTGCTTTGTTGCACAGTGCTCATTTGGTTTGGCGGCAAGCTGGCTGCCCGGACTGGGCACAGCGGTTAGCGGTTAATTATCTTGATACTAGAATATACATGCATACATCAACGTCGACTGCGACTGCGATGTCGACGCAGTAGCATTAAATATGCATAGAAGATGGAAAAGGGGGAGTCATGGTAACAAAGTTAAAATGAAGTTGCCACAGTCCCAGGGAGTGTTGCTCCACATTTTGTGGCTTGTATAATTACACACCAGTGTCGACCCTTCTGCACTCGAGAGAATGGGACAAATTGTGATTAATGTAATATTTACACGCGCACGCATTCCAAATATTTTTGGTGAGCTGATTTAGCAGCTATATCTCCATTAGTCGCTACTCGCTACAAAAACACCAACGAACAAGCAAATAAATAATGAATTCTAAGGATTGAGAAAGTTCAATGTACTGCCAGGAAAAACAAAAACTACTTGAAGAACAATATATTGTAGTTCACTTAATGAGCTATAATAATATACGCTTTGACCGAAAGAAAAAACAAAAACAAAACAAAAAAATATATGTACAATACATAAAAACAAGCAGTCATAAACAAAAGACTGCGAGAACAGCTTTTAAATGAAAGCGAAAGCCGAACGAGTCTCGAACAGCTTCTCAGCCCATTGAACAAGTGGTTGTTCGAGAGGTCACAACAACAGCAATAACAACAACAGCAACAACAACTAGAAAAAGAACTTGAATTGATTATGAAATTTAACAGACGAGCTCGAGATCTTGAAATGGAAATTAAAGAGCGACACACAGACCCACATAAATATGTATGTACGAGCACGTTGTATTGTTGTTCGCTTTGGGAACTAAGCTTTCTCATTTATTCATTTATTACTGTGCTTACAATTAAAGCGACTTTAGCTGATGTCAGCTAGGGACATTAGTCATGGATATGCCCTACGAAAACGTTCTTATTAATTCTACAATATGCAATATCGTTTAAGACAAGTTTTGAACGAGTTTTATAAATTGTTTAAACATGAAAATCACTAAATTTTGTTGCGTTTACTTTAAAGACAATTAAATGATAGTGCACATAATTTCTTTCTATTTATAGCTAAATATTTATAAGCTTTTATTTCTTTATGATTTGAAAAAACCAAAATTTCTGATATTATCGCTGTCTGAGCGATAAAGCAATCGCCTGATGGGAAAATACACGAGGTTCAAATTTCACACACACACACGCACATTAACAAATTGCACCTATTCTACTTAGAGTGTATGTTTGTATGTACAACAAGTGTGTTTACTGTTTTTTAAGTAAATAAGTACTCGTATGTTGTTTATGTGCTGCCAGCACAATTATTAAAATGAGCAAATGACTGTTTGATAGGCCCTCCAAAGTCGCTTTAAAGGCGCCTATTATAATTAAATATAATTCGAGTGAATACACGAGGCGTGATTCATGGCGACGGCATTAGTTTGCGTGTGATAACAAATGGCGTTTCGTTTATACCTGTAATGAACTACAGTGAAGACAGACTAGTGTAAACTCGTACAGATTACGAAGTAAGATTTAAATGAAATTTGTATTAAATACTGTTTTGACTTAATTGACATTTTATATAAATTATTTGTATTTATTTATATTTAAAATAATTGATTGATTAATTGACAGTTGTATTTATTTGAGACTTTAATTAAAAAATCATCTCTTTTAAAGTTAGTCCTTTAAAAATGTATTGGTTACACTTAACGAGTGACTACTGTGCCCGTATGGCATTTGGTTTATACCTGTAATGAACTACAGTGAAGACAGACTAGTGTAAACTTTTACAGATTATGAAGTAAGATTTAACTGAAATTTGTGGTAAATATTGTTTTGACTTAATTAACATTTTATATAAATTACATATTTGTATTTATTTATACTATATTTCAAATGATTGATTGATTGATTGACAGTTGTATTTATTAGAGACTTTAATTAAAAAATCATCTCTTTTAAAGTTAGATCCTTTTAAGGTTTATTGGTTACACTCAACGACTGACTACTGTGCCCGTATGGCGTTTCGCTTATACCTGTAATGAACTACAGTTAAGACAGACTAGTGTAAACTTTTACAGATTATGAAGTAAGATTTAACTCAAATTTGTAGTAATTACTGTTATTACTTAAAAATTATATTGACAGCTTATTTCACATTTTATATAAAAAATATTTTTATTTGATTGATTTTTAAAATGATTGATTAATTGATTGACAGTTGTAATTATTTGACACATAAATGAACACATAATTTTTTTAAAGCTAGATCCTTTAAAAATTGATTGGTTACACTTAGCGAGTGACTACTGTGCCCGTATCAGTTGCACAGGTGTTTATAGGGGTAACCCAATGTGTGTGCGTACATATAATCGTAAATATGAGCAATATGTACATAGGTATGTTTCAAGTACTTACTGAGAATAATTTGCTCTTGTGCGCTCGATTGCGTATGACGAGGCCCGCCAAGGGCTTTTTCACATAGATTTTGGGCATCTTGATGGGGTTTACGTGGCCTAGCGGCCGTGCCGGAAAATCGCTTTCGTCACAGTAATTGTCAAAAGAGTTGACTTTTTTCTATATGTTTATATATGTATTGGTTTGTTGTGTGTTTTGCAATGCTCGACGTGGACTGGATGCAATTAACCAGCCAGGTCAGAGCCGCTGGAGCCAAAGCAGCGCAGTGTTTAATTGGCTCTGTGTGTTGTGTTGTTGTTGTGTTTTGTTGTGGTGTGTCTGTGTGTGTGTGTGTGTGTGTTATGTTCTGCGATGGCGGCGGGTTGTTTTTCTTTTTATTTATTTGGTGTCGCAGCAACAATTTGCATGCATTACACTTGATGTTGTTTGTGATAATACTTTAATTTCGCGATGACGACGATTTATTTATTTTCTAATACGATTCTATTTGTTCAGCAACAACAAGAACGAAGCGCGCTCGATGTCGATGATGCCTTCGCTTGCTGATGATAATTTCATTGGCGGCTGCATTCCTCTGGATGATTTTCCGATTTCTGGCCAATACGCACTGCAGGCGGCGCCTATTATTAACGGCAAACGAAGGTACGCGACGGCGTTGTTGATTTAAGTCGCTAAATTAGTCGATTTTACAGAAAATTTAATGCGTTCGTTGCCGAAATACGAGGCAGAGGCGCTTTATTAGCGCTAAAAAAAGCCAAACGCCTGTGGCCAGAAGGTATCGTTGGTTCTAGAGTTGCCAGCTTTTTATCGGCACTGTGCAGTATATCGAAACTACAAGGTTGCGACACCTTTTATTTGATTGCTTATAAAAATAACAAAATTAGTATAATCTGGGGTGCCACAGAAATCTCTTTCACCTGAATTTGACGTACATTTGTATGAAATTTACGTCATTCTTCAGGTGAAAGAGATTTCTGTGGCACCCCAGAATGAAATGATTGTATTGCCTGTTCAATGATATTTAATTACTTATAAATAATTACTTGCAGCAATCGACAACATGCTACTGATTATTAGAGTTGTGTCGTTTAGTTCTGAAAAAGTTCAAATGAACGGGTCATTAAGATGAACTAATGAACTTATTCAGTCAATCATGAACTAAATCGGTCATTTCGCAGTTGGTCAGTAATTTCTTTAAAAAAATTTAATTTCTTAGAGAAATACAATACATGGAGTTCCGCAAATGGATTCAATTTCTTCTTTATTTACATGTAACAATGTTTAAATTCTATATATTTTTAAGTTTTTAACAATGTGAAATGTAACTTAAGCCCAAAATTAAAAACCAATTTACTCTTTTTTCTCATTTTAAAAAAGCCAGGGTATAAGTATAACCCAAAATAATAAGAGGAAATCCGGAATCTAGTTGGCATTTGTCGTCTATTTTATTCAAAAACTTAAAACACATTTCACATTTCACTAAAAAGAAACAGTCGTAGCCTATTCACATCGTTTATCGTTCATAAACAACTGACTAACTGATCAGAATGACCTATTCATCTTTCATCGTTCATGACCAACTGAATAGAAACCATCTCGTTCATAGTTCATGACCAACTGAATAGAAACCATCTCGTTTATAGTTCAGACCAACTGAAAAGAAACTATCTCGTTCATAGTTCATGACTAACTGACCAACTGAATAACTGAACTAAATGACTGATTTAGTTCACGACTGAAAAATGAACGATTGAACTTATTCAGCAAATCGAACTAAAAAGCCCAACTCTACTGATTATGCATGTCGACGTCACCGAGACATTATCGAAGTAGAACAAATCAATCGATAGCATTTATTCTAAATTTATCGTTGTTGCAGCACATCCAATAATCAAAATAAAAATTGAAATTATTTGTTTTTTTGCATATAATGCACCTTGAATGACATTTGGGTAGGTAAAACAGCGCAGCAGCTTAGATAACGATTTAACAGTTAAGTAACTTCCACAGTTTTGTTTGAATTCGTGCAAAATGGTGCGCGTTTTGTTTCTGCATCCCGATCTGGGCATCGGAGGCGCCGAGCGCTTGGTCGTGGATGCCGCCCTGGCGCTGAAGGAGCGCGGCCATGACGTCAGCTTTCTGACCAATCACCATGACAGCTCGCACTGCTTCAAGGAGACCGCCGACGGCAGCTTTCCCGTCCAGGTTGTGGGCGATTGGCTTCCACGTCAGCTCTTTGGACGCTTCTATGCCTTCTGTGCGTACGTGCGGATGTTGTATGCCGCAGTCTATGCCAGCTTCTTTATGCCCCGACGACAAGAGGTGCAGGTTGTCTTCTGTGATCTTATTTCAGTGTGTGTGCCCGTCCTGCGTTTGGCTCGTCATCGTCCCCAGGTGATCTTCTACTGCCACTTTCCGGATCAATTGCTCAGTGCCCGAGCGGGCATGCTGAAGCGTCTGTATCGGGCGCCAATCAATTGGCTGGAAGAGCACACCATTGGCCTGGCCGACAAGGTGCTGGTCAACTCCAAGTTCACACTGCGCGTCTTCCAGGACACATTCCGACGGCTGAGCACCGTGCCCGACGTCCTGTATCCCTCGCTGCACACGCAATACTTTGACAAGATGGAACACAAACTGGAGCAGCGTGCTGCCCTGCTGGATGAGCCAGTGCACGCGCGAGTGCCTCGCAATTCCTTCATTTATCTGGACATCAATCGCTACGAGCGCAAGAAGAATCACGCCCTGGCGCTGCACTCGCTGCGTCTCCTGGGCAACATGTTGCCCGCTCTGGACTTTAAGCGCTGCCGCCTGATCATTGCCGGTGGCTACGATACGCGCTGTGTGGAGAATGTCGAGCACTATGCGGAACTCGAAGCCTTAACCGCTGAGCTAAAGCTCGAGGATCACGTGGTGCTACTGCAATCTCCCACGGACGAGGAAAAGTGCCGGCTGCTCTATACGGCGCACAGTCTGCTCTATACGCCGGAGAACGAGCACTTTGGCATTGTGCCGCTGGAGGGCATGTATTTCCGCAAGCCGGTGGTGGCTCTCAACAGCGGTGGACCCACCGAAACGGTGGTGCACACCTCCACGGGCTTCCTGTGCGAGAGGAATGAGAAGAGCTTCGGCGGTGCCATGTATCAGCTGTTCCGGGACGAGGCGCTGCGCGGGAAGATGGGAGATCAGGGCCACAAGCGTGTGCAGCAAAAGTTCTCCTTCGAGGCATTCGCCGATCGACTCAACCAGATTGTCCAGGAGCTGGTGCCCAGCAAACAAGCCAAAAAACAGAAATAAACTTGCACACGAAAATAAAATTAATTCAAAAATTTATTCAGTATTCCCCAGGGACTGCAAATAAGAGTTATGAATGCTAATTTCAACTAAAAAAAATCAATGTGAAGGAAATATGCTATAGTAAAATGGTATACACCAAAATTCCTATTTCAGTCGGAGCCATCGATATCAGCCAAAAACTTCCATTTTCAATTTATTAGATGAAAGTCAAATTTAATTCTTATTTTTAAATAATCTTTAAAATTTCATTTTTAATAAAATGTTGTGAAATAGCACTTACACTAGTCGGCATACTTATTTTGACAACATTTAAATTTAAATCAACTTTTAATAATTTTTTGAAAACTGCAAAAATGGCACTTTTTGTATGAAAAGTAGGAAAAAGGGGTTAAAATAGTCATTTTTTGCAGTTTTCAAAAAATTATTAAAAATACTAGCGAAGAGATTTTTGAAAAATTGCAGTTTTTGCAGTCACTACTAGAATTGTTTGAAGAATTTTTTTGCATCAAAAAATTTTTTGAAAAAAATCGAGGAAAAAAATTTTAAAAATGACGTTTTTTAAAATTCAAAATTTTCAATGGGTACTTAATGGGTTAAGGAAAGTTTTGTATCATTCAAACGGTATTTAAATGACCTTTCCATTGATGTCAAAATGTACATGAAGTAGGTTCAAATAACGAGTAGATTTAAATATAAATGTTGTCAAAATAAATATGCCGACTAGTGTATTTTTGATTTAAAAAAAAATAAATACATATACAAAATAAGATTATGGAATAACTCTTATTTGTAACTTTTAAAATATAAATAAAAAATAACTCTTATTTTGTATTTTTAATGAACAAATCAGAAATAAGTTATTTCACAACTTTTTATGAAAAATTGAATTTTAATAATTATTTTTGAGTTTTTGAATAAAAATAAAAAATGATTTTTATTTCGTGACTTTAGTATATAAATTTGAAAATAATTGTTAATATGCAATTTTTATTTTAAAACTTATAACAGTTACGGTCCCTTTTATTCCCTGCATTCAAAAAGATTTCTAAATCCGATTTTGATACAATTTTACTTTATTTTCTCATACATAATTTGTCACAAAACTTGGCAAAGATTTGCAGCTTGCTTTTGGGGAGATCATTTGCTCATTTAATCCTTACTCTTCGCGCATGTACAGATACAGATAGCCCAGATCCTTGGGCGGGTTTTGTGACTTGGCCACCTTGGTGTCGTTGAAGATGACCCACTCGCCCTGCTTGCGTATGTGGCAGACGTAGTGGCCCACCTGGGCGGAGGTGCCCATGTGCGAGATGAACGCCACCAGCTTGTATTTGCCGGATCCGTCGCGATAGTTGCTCGTGGCAGCGGCAGCAGCTGTGGTGGCAACAGGAGCTGGAGCGGGCACTTCATCCATGATGCTATCGGCGTGCGAGAATATCCAATCGGTGGCACGTTCAACGTTGCCATCGGTGGCTTTGAGAGCTGCCACCGCTTGTCGCTCATCGAAGCCCATGCTCATGAGCATGGCCAGGCTCTCGGGATTGGCCACAAACTGTTGGTTGGCGCCGTCGCCAATACGATTGTTGGGCACCTCAAAGGGATCCGAAATATCCGGATCGGCAATGTGCTCCATCAGCCAGTCGGAGGCGGCCTCGAGGCTGCTGTTTTTGGTATGGAAACAAGCCCGTTTGCAGGCCTCCTGCGGGAATCCCATGGTGAGCAGCTCGGTCATGAAGTTCTCGTCAAACACGAACTTGGGCGACTCCGCCGCCGGTTCCGGCAGCAGTTCCTCCCCAGCCTGCAGACCGCCAGTCGAGCGCCAGACACTCAAATCCAGATCATCGGGCATATCCACCGAGACGTCCAGTTTCTTGGGCACCCAATCCTCGCCCAGCGTAAATTTGCCCAAGTGGATCATCAGGAAATCCGGCATGGTGGCCATGCGTGTCGTCTTCTTGGCCGTCGTCTTGCCATCGATGGCCGTGGAATAGAACTGCTCGATGAGCTCGGCGCCAAAGAAGCGTTCCAGGCAGGCCTGCAGCGGCACCTTGTGCCGCACAATGTCGCGATTCAGGAGACGCTGCCCACTGGCCTGTGCCGCCTGCTCGCGTTCCTGATACTCGCGCACCTCGTCCAGGTTGGTCGCCTGCTCCAGGGGAATGGGCAACCGGAAGCTGTACTCCTCGCGTGTCTTGTACTTGACCTTGCGGCTGGCCAAGCACTCGACACGATCCTCCAGCTGGAACTTGAGAGCATCCGCGGGATTAAACTGATTGCGCGAGTTCCGGTCGAGCATGGTGAGCAAATGCAAATAGAAATCGTTGGCATCCTGCTGCTGCTTGGTGCTAAAGTCCGGATGATTCTTGCCCACAATGTTCTTGAACATGGCCGGCGAGATGCCCGTCATGTGCTCCGTATCCAGCGTATTGGCCGCAATGCTGCTATACTTGCCCGACTGCAATCCGTTGCCCAGCTTGGCCATCTGAATGTTGAAATCGTTGGCCGGATCACTGGGGTACTCCTTGAAGTAATGCTCCGCGCCGCTGCCGACGAAACGTCGCTGGAAATCGGGAATGACGAACATCACCTGCATGACGCTGTTGATGTAGCACGAGTTGCCCAGATTGCGCATGCCCGTGTAGCCGGGACCCGCCAGCGGCTGCAGCTCGCTCTCGCTCTCCGTCAGCACCGACCACTCCCCGATGCGCTGATTGATCTCCAGCTCCAGCTCCACCATGGATTTCTCGCACTTTTGCATCGCCGCCATGTTAATGCCAAAATGGGATAAATGCTTGGCCAAATTGGGATCTAGAACCATGTCATCCTCTGGATACGAGAAGACATCGGACTTGCCATCGGCCGTAATCGTGCCCAGCTTAACGGCCAGCGGATAACCCGTCTGGCGATAGTGTTCCACGGCATGATCATTGCCGCCGCTGCCATCGAAGAACTTGCGACCGCACATGATGGAGCCATCGGTGAGATTCAGCCACAGATTGTTGGTCAGATCGCATTTCTCGCACTGCCAGCCGGCGGGCGGAATCTTCTTGCCGTTGTCCAGCTGCTGTAGATTCTCGGCATACTTGGATGCCTGGCGCACCTCGCCATCCCAAGTGCCTGGAGTGGGTTATTAATAATAAAATGGTATTCTATTTAATTTTCAATCACTTACCGGACAGCGTCGCCTTCTCCAGCTTGGCAATCGCTGAATCCGCCTCGATGATCGCCTCCACCGCCTGTGTGACCCGCATGGGCAGCTCCGCGTCCGGATAGGGCAGCTTTGTCTCCAGCTGCGGTGCCACGACAATGCTGTACGTGTCCTTAATCTCGTACTTCTTAGCCATATCAGTCTCATTGTAACCGCCCTCGACGCCAATCGCCAGACGCGTGATCTTACGCTCCGGCCCCGCCTCCTCCTCCGCTTGCAGCACTTCGTTGGACTCGCCCGCCTTCAGTTTGCGCTCACGCCTGATGTGCAGGAACACATTGTTGCCGGTCTTGGCGGCATATTCGCGCACATACGCCTCGCCGAAGCCCAGGAAACTCTGCAGACAGACGTAGAGACCCGTCGGCGTCTCCGGGTTGTCGTAGGAGAAGACGCACTCGTCTTTGTAGATCGGCGGATTGCCGCAGGGCACGTTTACTTTGGATAAATGCTTGCGTAGTTCCTCCATATTCGTTTATTTCACACAGATTTCAGATTGTGATGAAAATTTATTGAATTTCCTTGCAGCTGCTGCTGCGACGCTTTTGCATTACTCGACAGATTTGCAAAATAGAGTTGTAGCGAGTACGGACCAGTGTTGTCATTTTAGTTATTTTTGATTTCACAAAAAATACAAGAGGTGGCGCCACCTTAAATTTAAATTTAGCGCCAGTTTAGTATCGATAGTATCGAATTCGAAGAGCTGCCAACTCGCACATTTATGACAGCTTTCTGCTTGCTATGCCATCCACCATACAATTCAAAATTTATTGAATTTCCTTGCAGCTGCGGCTGCGACGCTTTTGCATTACTCGACAGATTTGCAAAATAGAGTTGTAGCGAGTACTGACCAGTGTTGTCATTTTAGTTATTTTGGATTTCACAAAAAATACAAGAGGTGGCGCCACCTTAAATTTAAATTTAGCGCCAGTTTAGTATCGATAGTATCGAATTCGAAGAGCTGACAGCTTTCTGCTTGCTATGCCATCCGCCATGCAATTCAAAATAAACGTTAAGCTTGAATATTCATAAAGTAATTTCATCTACTTTTGCTTTTATTACTCACTTTGAAAATTTTAAATTCAGATTACATGCTTTTGGGGTACATACAATTTGTATTTCGATATATTTATGTAATAATATATATATATATTTATATTTATATGCATTGTTGTTGTTGGTTTGCGTCGTCAATGTTGAAACTGCTTTGCATTTACTTGCTTACTTGGCTAAAACACAGATTAACACGTTTATTTGATGCTGTTTCGCATTGCAAAGACGTACATAATAATATATATGTATGTTTATCATCATAATCATCATCATATTAATAAAATACACGCACATTTCAATTACACACCACAATTATCTAGAATTTCCAAAACTCCTAATGACGATCGCTTTGGTATTTTGCTCGTAACAGTTTAAAGTACAACAATAATTTAAGTTTAAATAAGTACGACACATAATTTAATTAAATTATGTTGCACATACGACCGTACAATACATACATAGATTGCATAGATTTCTATTAAAGTTAGAGATATTAATGTATTTAATTAATTTGTTATTTGTTTTAGTTAGTGTGTGTGTTGTGTGTGTGTGTCGCGTGTGTTTTTGTTGTGTTGGTGCAAAAATGTAGAAAAATGTGGCCATTAAGTTATTCAATGTGCGTTCGTTACACGTCTCGTCTTTTAACATTTAATCATTATTTAAACATGCCGGAGGTTCATTTCACATATATGTAAAAAAATACATTTCATGTTCGTCTTTAACGCTTCTTCTCTTCACTTTTCTTTTCTCTTCTCTATATTTAGCTATGCTAAATACTTTATTGTTTACATTTATGCTGATATATTGAAAAATTGTTTGCATTTTTCTCAGATATTTTGCCGGTGAATCTTGTTGGATGTGTGTTTTAAAAAGAAATTATTTAAACTAAACCTGTTAAACAACCGTTTAGTAACTTTGTCATGTGCTTTATACATTTAATCAAATCCTGGTCCTTTTTTTATGTAATATGTAATATTTTTGGTTTCTTTTTTGAGAGTATGTATCTTTGTATTTTACTTGACCGATGTGAAACAGCAAAAACCCACTGACTTAAACAGACCTTATCTCATATGCTACTAATCTGTACATGCCCCTTACCGACTAACAATGACGCACACCAAAGATATTTATATTTATATACTATATAAATGTTTGCTTAAATATGGTAAATATTTATTCCATTTCGGTACGTGTCTGTAATCGTTTAAGCGGTGATAGAAAATTATAATTAATGTAAAAAAATGAAGGAAAAACGAAAGAAAAACAAAATTCATTTGATATCGGAGTAGGCATTATTATTTTATTTGAATGCGTTATTTAAATTATAAACTGAAAATCTCTAAGCTTATTCACTTCTTTTGATTAATTTTTAAAGCTTACATATTTTATTATTTTTAAAATATATATATAATACAAATACGCGTTTTTGTATATAGTATATATGTTCATAAATTAAAATAAACTTAAAGTATTGCAAAAGTTTCAATCACTGAATTATAGAGATAATTATAGAAACGATCGCTTACAACAACTGAAATTGAATTTAGCATTTAATTTAAAACTAAATTTCAAAATTATAGCTAAATGTACTCATTAAATACGTTACTTATTATTGTAAACTTGTTGTATGTATGTATGTATGTGTGTGTTTGTTTGATTAATTATTTATGTTTCATTTTTAAGTATTCATAAATTGCTTTTGATTGTGAGTACTTGAGTTCTTATTTGCCGTTTCATTAAACAATAAAAAAACCGAATAGAACAGGAACAAAAGTCTTCAAAGTAAAACAGAAACTAATTTAAGAAATGCACATAATATAATTAATATTCTTGAGCATATAATACTTTTGCATTTTACACAAAAAAAAACAAGAAACAAGAAAAATTAACAGACGGCACAAATTCTATAAATACATATGTAAATTAGATCAAAAAGAGGTGATATAGAATAATAAATTAATTACAAGCTACATACAAATTAGGACTTGAGTATGTATGTGTATGGGCTTATGGATGTGTGTATGCATGTGTGTGTGTGTGTGGTCGATAGTGAGCAAAATGAACAGAAACTGACGCTCAGACAAACAAGTGCGAGGCGAGTGCTCACTAGAATTTTGGTTTCTCTTTTAGGTCCAAAAAACCCTTACAATGTCATATTTAGTTTTATTAAAGTATTCCTATTTAGAACTACCCATGGTAATTTTTGTAGTTTTTTTTTTTTAAATATTATTATTTGTTTGTTGCTTTTGGAATTTAACACACACACACACTCTCTGTGCGTGTTGTTCAATAGCTTCAATTGTTCAATGGATTGACGAGCCTGGATATTAGAACGTTCTGCTGCTCGAGTATCTTGTTTAACATGCCCAACCACTTGTCATAGGACGCTTCTGACGCTGCCTGGCAGTCAATTTTAACTGTCGGTTTATTGGGGTCCGTTGATTTGATTCGAAAACTGTAATCACTCTCCTTCAGCCGTTCCAGATGCATGTGGTTAAGCTGTTGAATAAATAATAAAGGCATATCATAAATTAATGCACTTTGTTTTTAGTTATTCTAATGAATTTACCTGTATGTGGGTGCGATATTTGTAGATGGGATCGGTGTACTGTGACTTGGCCTTTTGAATGTCCGCAAAGATGATGATCTGCTGGAAGAGGAAGACCTGCAGCTCACGTTGCTTTTGCCCGGCATCAATTGAACAATTGAGTGCGCCCTGCAGCAACAAATTACCCTGGGCTGTAATTTCGCCATCGAAATCGTGCAAACTACGCAACACCACCATCATATCGTTCACCGTCTTAACCACAATATCCATTTGCTGATAAGCCTCCATCAGCGACGGCACCTCATTGTGCAAACCCGCACGATTCGTTTCCCTCAGGAGCTGTTTGATTAGCAGTCCGTATTTGGCAATGCGCTGAACCGGCTTTATGATAAGCGTGCTCAACTGTAAGCATAGTTTAAGGAAATATAATATATTTATAAATTTATGGTTATCAAAATCTAATTTAAAAAGTAATAACGATAGTGAAAACTGGCAATTAAAAATATAAAATTACGATTTGAAAAGAATTTGAATTATTAAACTACAAAAATATTGATGATACAAATTTTCATAAAATCATAAAAACTTGACAATTTAAAGACAGTTTATAGTCTTATAAATATTCAATTTCCATATTCCTAGCAATTGTTACTTACATCCAAGCGATGTCCAAGTTTTTGGCGTATCTGATCGAAATATTGCTGATGCTCATTGACTATAAACTCGGACAGTGGCTTGTTGCTGCAGAAATAATAGTACATGGTGAACTTGTTGGTTGAGTTCTTAATCAGCGGTCCCAAATCCACTGGTGACTTTTGACAGTGACGCAGAGCTCTTAGAAATTTACTGCATAAAAAAGAATCGAAAATATAATTAGCAACTGTTTTTTTTATTTTGGAAGTTACAAATAAAAACTTACTCTCTGTGCCACTCGTAGATCTCTTTGATGTTGTTAAAGACCAGATCCATTTTGCCACCCTGCAGATCGACTGGCCTGGGTATTTCCTTGTTGTGTATCTCCTTCATGTAGCTGTCGATGATATAAGTAAGATCATTCTTAGTAATGTTAACAAGTTGTTAATTTGGATTGCTTACCCATTGACTATCTTCTGCAGATCCTGCACATATGACTCCTCCGTTGTGACCAGCTCGTTAAGCACCAATTGACGTTGGTGCAACGCTTCAGTTTGGCTATCGGTATCGCCGGTCTTGTTCTGTCATTTGAAAGAACAAAGTTGGTCAAGATATTGTTCAAGTTTTGTTATTAGTATTTCTATTTCTATTGGTTTACCTTGTCATTGTTATCCTGCTCGTAGCCCAGCTCGGCGCCGGCGTGGGAACGTCCATTGGTGCTGGCATTTACAATAGCAGCTCCTTCGCCAGCATCTTCAGCTGTTACACTGCCATCGACACGGCTGTTGGACTCGTGTTGTTCCTGTTTGTTTGTTACAAAACTTGTTAGTTTTGTCAAGTCGCCAGCTTGCATAAAACTGCACTTACCCTGCTCATCCTGACAATTTGTTCAATTTCCGATAGTGGATTGCCGTCTATTTTACCAGAGTTGGCCTGTAAGGACAAGGAAACAAGCAAACAAATGGTCAAGACGTATAATGCTAAAGTCAGAAAACAAAACTCAAAGCTGCAAACTCTAAAGTAGAACTTGCTCATCAACCTCAAAACTCAAGCGCTTTTATCCATTCAATTGCAACCTGATTATAGTATTATATGCCCCACACAAGCGGACTAATTGAAAAACTTTCCAGGCAGACGAGAGCTCGTCGAGCAACTGGCCTTAGCTAGCAAATTTAATTCGCATATTTTCATGGAGGCAGTGAATCTACATCTACAAGAACAGAACTCTGTAAACATCATCACACAAATAGCACCGGCAGGTGTTTATATTAGGGCTGGGTCAAAAGTTTGCCCTCGTTTAAAAGTGTTAAAATTAAATAGTTAAAGCAAATATTGAGAGCATAATTCAATTACTCTAATGGGAATTATAATCAAATTATATTTAGCATGTGAAAGCTGAGTGTGAATAAATAAAGTATTTCAATTTTACACTACGATAATCTCTATTGATGAACTAAGCTGAGAATTGCATTTTAGCTTCAATAAGCCATACAATAATTGAATAATGCCATAAATCATTTAAATATTTATCGTATAAATGCAACCCTGACGTGGGAATATAAATTGCAAAAATACACGCTATGAAATTTGGCTGACTTTATTATTGTTTTTGTTTTTGTTATGGTTGTTGTTATTGTTTTATTGTGTACACAATTTCTCGCACTTTTATACACTAGCCGAGGGTATCAAAAATTTAACAGGGAATGTGAAAAACATATGTCTGGAAAATCTCTTTTTATAGTATAGTACACCTCAATCAAACAGATTAATTACAAGTTGCCTTATCTCACATTTGCCAACGAATAAATTGTTTGGAATATATTACATACTATTTAAAACAAAATATATGTATGTACAAATCTACAAGGGTATTAAGTGTTCACTGTGCGGAAATCGTGTCTTACTCACTTATTCGATATGCATTGTTTGCAAATCCATCAAAATGCGTTTTTTCACAATTGATTAATTTCGCTATACATAAGAACGATCTGTGAGTTTTGCAAAAAAATTCGCAACAATTGAATCACAAGCGTATTTTTAAAGAAAGAAAGTTAATTAATACTTTTGGCAATGGGATTTAGTATAAGCCAAATCAAATGTATTATAGTTGGTCTAACTGTTGGCACTTTGCAAACTGCAGATAAAATTGTGTAATAAGAGACAACAAAGGCAGTGGGTCCCCCTTTTTGGATACTTAGTTTGTTTTTCTTTTCTGTACTCATATACTCGTCTGAGTATGTATTTATTTCGCCTGTCTTTTGAGGCTTTTGTGTGTGCTTGCTTTGCGATAAGATTTGCCGACGATTTGGCGACGAGTCACAGCGACTTACTTGTGCAATCAAATTCACTTATTATTTAAAATAATAAATAATAATTTTTCGTATTTATTATAAACATTGCAGTGGCATGTTGCAACTTACAAACAAACGAAGAAAGCAGCTCATGGCACGTGTTTGATTGAAATTCTCGACACACTGAATACGATATTTTTGGTTTTGTCAAAATCCAATTTTGGATAATTGTCTATAGTAAAATTTTAATTTTTTTCCGTTGTTATTGTTGTTATTTCACTTCTTTATAAGGATGTGTTGGTGCGACGGCATTTTCGCATTTTGATAATGCGAGACAAATGCAAGACACGACTGAATGAAGCGACTGAGCTCTGAGCCGCCAACTAACTGACTAACTGACTGAATGACCTGTCAGGGCTGCCAATAGTTTCGTACATTTTTTTTTCGCTTGTATATTTTACATATGCGTAAATTCTCCCCCGCCACTCACACACACACACACACACTTAGCCGTAGAGCAATCAAAGAAACTCTCAATCAACGCGACGCCAACGAATTCGACGTCGCCACTTGTGGACAGGCATTAAAATAATTGAGAGAAACCCACAATGAAACAGAGAGTGTGAGAATAGAAGAGCGGAAAAGAGAGAGAAAGAGAGACTACTACATATCTTGCCATTTTCCTGTGTGTGATTGTGGGAGTGTATAAATTCTTAAATTTATAAATTAATTCGCCTTATTGTTCTCGGCCGCAAAAACAATATCAACAAAAGCAACTACAACAAGACCAACAAAAAAGAGTACTGTAAAAAATGCTTCTAGAATTTTGTGTGTGAACAAATGGCATAAATTGTCGCCTGATAAACTTATCAATACCCTAGAGACAGCTGGAGTTAAGTATAGCAATAGTATGTAAAAAAAGGTTACAAATAGAGGCGCAAAATGAATTCAAGAATTTTTTAAAGCGGTTTTAAATTGAGGTATTTATGTTAAACTAAGTATAATTTGCAAATTATCTTTTATTTATTGTGGTCTATATTTTATATTTTTATTAATTTATTTATTTGAATGTAATATTTAAATAAATTTATATATTTTTATGCAGTTTTCAAAGTAGACTTGAAGCTCGTATCACACGTTTCCAAGTTGACACATTTAATTTATTTATTTAATTGGATAATCGGCTTGCACCTTGGTTTGTTTTTACTATTATTGTTGTTGTTGCAATTGTTGTTATTCTGTTGATATCAGCATTAAGCATTGAATTTAACAATGCTAATGAAGTTGGGGGTAAATGCGTTGCCACCAACGCAATGACGTCTTCATTTAAATTGAAGTGACATTTAATTTGGCTCGGGGGAAGGGGCAGGAAAGAAAAGCACTGTTCAAGGCAACTTGCAACAACTGATGTCAGCAAAAGCAACAACAACAACAAGAAGAAGAACCCCAACAACCACAAAGACAGAACTGAACTATTCATATTTTAATGGCTATGCAAATATCAATACAACAACAGGTAAAAGTAACTAAACAAAGGCGAAGGCATTAACGACCCGAAAACCCAATTGGCAAGTGTTCCCAAAACAAAAAAAAAAGCATAAAAAGAGTTAATAGAAAATGGCAACAACAATGCCAAAAAATAATAATAATAATACATATAAATAAAGACCTAACTGGGTTAGCGAAAAAGTTCACACCCTGCGCCAAGTCAGATAAACAAACAGATTGCAAAAACAGGAAAAATACAATGAACAAAAATAAAAATACAATATGTAAAATCCTAAAAAATATATATAATTGTTGACAAGGCAACGGGCAAAAAGTTTTACAAGGCAACGTGAATTTACATTAAATTCAACTAATAAGCCATAAAATAGAAACAACAACAATACTGAGAAGTAGGAAAAAAATAAACATTCGAGCGACAGACGACATTAAATTTATTGATGGAAACGGTGGAAACGGCGGGCGACAAAGTGGCGACACAATTCGCATTGGCGTCACACACACACACACACACCGACACACACACACACACAACACGCACAACAGTCAATGGCATGTTGTTAATGGCATCTAAAGACAATATGGCGGCATTTAGAGAATTTCAAGAGTTGTAGCAAAAGCCATAAGGGAAATGGAAATGGAAATTTTGATGAAAATTGTCATTGATTCATTTCTAAATCGCATTGAGAGGCGCCTGCGACATCAACAAGTGGCTAAAAATAGTAGCAACAGTTTTCAAGTCATTTGAAGTTTTATTTTTATAGAACTTTACTTGTAGTGGGCTTAATTAGTTATTGGCTTTCTGTAATTTAAGATATTTAAGCAGCTGTGCAAAACTGTCTGCTCTAGCAGATGGATTTATTCCTGGGAAAGGCAAACAAGAATTTCCCGAAATAATGTTGGAGTGTAAAATGATTTTTAAAACCAAATCATGATCAAAATAACATTCCGCACTGAAATTGGTTGAGTTTTCACAAAGTTATGTCAGTTTAAAGTTTCATTAAATTCTGCTTAGCAAACTGTGACAAATCCTTGCGGTAAACAATGTGCATGGAGTAAAGTACACGGCCACCGCAATCACAATTCATGTGCACCTCCCACATAACGGACAGCTTATTCTGTATTCTAAAACCAGCATCATTTCGCCCCACAAAAGTATTTTGCCAGCTAATTTGACTGTGAACAATTTATGCGTCGTTTATTGTGTGTGTGTGTGTGTTTGTGGTTGCTGTTGTTGTTGTGGGCGTCGAAAAATCTTAGGTAGATATGACTGTCTGTCTGTCTGTCTGTCTGACTGTCAGTTGTGTCCAGTCTCTTTCTCTTTTCTCCCACTCTCTGTCTCATTCATTCGCTGCGTGTGTAAACAAAATAAAGTGGCGCATTTATGGCAAAGGTGGCTGCCCAAGACACGCCCCTGCTGCCCCCTTGACGAACGTGTGGAATATATATATACGTATACGTATTTTTGTTGTTGTGCTGCTGCTGCTGCTGCCGTTGTGATCTGCTATATTTGCTATGCTTTCTAATTGAGCAAAAGCGGCAAACTCGTGCTCGGATTGCTTAAGCGCAATCTTTCAATGACGTGAATTTTTCTTGTGGCGTCTCTCAATGCCAATGGCAACTGTTTTGATTTGTATATACATACATATGCACGTGTGTGGATAGATAGTCATTTAGGAAGGGTTGGGGTTGAGTTGTATAGGAAACACACACATTGGAAAAAGTTGCGTACTAAAACAAACAAACAAACAAAAACAGCCAAAACAAATAAATGCTAGTCCAAAGAAAACTAAACTGAGACAACAAAACTAAACTAAAATCAAGTTTGATGTTAGCTGGCAAAGTTGAGTTGATAAAATCTAAAATTGTTTGCTTTTAAATAAATTCTTTTCTCAATTTAATAAAATGTTTTAATTTTATATCAGATTTTTCCACTAATTTCGAATCAATCAAAAATTCTCTTTGATCTCAAAACAGTTGATCTAGAATAAATTTCTCAGTTTTTAGTATTGCGAACTTCTAATTTCCAGCTACTTATAGATTATTCCTTTAACCAGCTCTATCTTTGTCCAATTAAATGTTAAACTACAACCCAAGCAAAAGTTGTTCAATGTTTTGTGGTCAATTGAGTTGTCAGGCCGAAAGGTAAACATGGGACAGCTTGTTGGCAATATGCTTCAATTGTGTGGCCAAACAAACACTTACCAAATTGGCTGAGCTCTCCTTGAGATCCTTGGGAAATGCGGGCGGTCCATTGGCAATCAAATGTGGCTCTTGTATGGGCTTCATCGGTGGCGGCAGTTCCAGTCCAGCCTCCTCTTCGGCCTCATAGTCTTGCTGGTGTTGTTGTTGTGTGCTTACATGGGGGAATTGTGGTGGCATTTGGCCAACACTGCCGCTGGTACTCGCACCGCTGCCAGGTGTCGCTGTACCGGCACTGCTGCCCGTCTGTTCCGCCAGCTCCTCAAAGTGTTTCTGTGGTAGCTATAAAAACAATCACGATTTTATATATGCATAAAAATATATATGCCGCGTTATAAAAATAAACGCTCATAAAAACTTACTCTCAGATTCTTCTCCGAGGGTTTCTTCATGAGCGATTTGTCGTTCGGCGATTTCTCAACCTTGCTCTGTGAAAGTTTACGCAGCTGTGGCGGCAACCATTTTCGCCTGCAATGAGAATTAAAATATAATAGATTAATTTATAATTGTAAATTATGATAGTGATTAGTTGATTAAGGTTATCTTATTAGTTTATTGTTTAAGCTGATCAAGTACAGGAATATGCGTATTGATGTAGCGCTCTGCACGAGTTCATCCATTTGATTCTCTCTCTTCTGCTGATGCCAACACGTCGTATACGCAATTAAAACGGACCCTAAAAACGCGCTGGCAAATTGGCTGTCCAGCTGCGTGGCCGACATGAGACTGTCGCCAATGGCACAGCATATCAGCAGGCACTTGGGTATTGAGAGCGAGAGTGAGTATCCCGCCCGCAGCTCATTGTCGCCGACGCCGCCGCCGCCGCTCGCACAGTGAGGCCAAGTTCATGGCACGCGGCCAGTGAGAAAAGCAGAGAAAAAATTTGTGACATTATGAGTGAAATTCATTGCCAGCAAAATTTATTGCGTTTCTCAATTTATTTGCGCTATCAAAAATGCTCTTATTGACCAAAAACCAAAAAAGAAAATTGCTTTTTATGCGTTATGTTTTTTTATTCCTTTTTTTTATATTTTATGATTTTTTAAGAAACGAACTCAATTTTCATTCGCGTTTTATAAGCTGAAAGTTTTAATTTTACAGCCCGATTTTGATTAATTTCAAGCTGCAAAGTTTATGGGTCAGTTTTCAATTTTTCACGCAAAAGGAATTTAAATGAAAGCCATTTATCAACTGGAAAACTTTTGCATGCAGAACGGGTTAAAGAATGTAGTAATGGAATTTTAAAGACATCAAGGAATGTAAGACTTTTATAGTGAATGATTTAAGTATTTCACTTGATTGTTTGAATATAGTTAGTTAGTCTTTAGTCGTTGTTACTAATTTCTCTCTAAGTCTTACTTATTTAATTATGCTCCAGTTTAGCCAGTTCCGTTTTGTAATGTGGTCAACAACAACTACTGAGCTTTAACCGAGCACACATTTTGTGGTATTTAATTAGAAAAAACAATTTCACTTTCCGCTTCCACAAACCGCAGCAACCGCAAAGCACATTCTAAACAAAATTGTTAAGCCCCTTCTTAGCCCTTTTACGTGACTTTAATTAAAATGGCAATAGTTGAGAGCAAAGGGGCAACATAAAGGGGTTTGCATTTAATGAGGCTGTTGTAATGCAAAACGACTCGAGATAATCAATATCCGTTCTTACAGTACAAATTATAATATTATGAAATTTTATTTTATCAAGTACAAACTTGAAATAAATATTAAAAAAATAATTTAAAATACCAATATCTACCAAAAATTAATTCGCTATGGTTAAATGCAAATTCGATTTTAATTAAAGCGTTTCAACTGAAAAGCGTTGCATACATTGCGACGCCTCCGACACAAAAGCCATCAGCTGAGTGAATTTTTGAGCTGGGGGGCGTGGCCGACGACGCCTTCGTGGCTGTAAAAAGCGCAGTTGGCGTAACATAATTCAAAGTAAAAATAAACATTGACATAGTCAAACAGAATGATGAGATGGAGCAAAAGGTGGGCGACGGGCGGTGGGAGTGTCCTTTTTGGTTCCTGGAAATAGTATTTAATTTATTACGTGCTCGTTCACGTTCAAAATTCATTTGGCTGATGTAATGTTTTAGGCAAATAAGCAGCGCTTAATACACACACACACACACACACACACATATACAATATACATATAGAGAGAGTGAGAAAGGGGAGGGGCAATGTATTAATGAGGTCGCCTCAAAGTATGCAACAAAGGCTGCCACAAATTGTGTGTGTGTGTGTGCACACTTGCAAATACGTATGTCCATTTAGTTCATTGGACTTGGCAGCACTCGCTCCTCTCTCTCTATCTCTGTCTCTCTCTGTCAGTGTCTCCTCATCTCACTTCCTGTCAATGTCCCGAGCAGCATTGGACAAACAAAAAGCACGCTTATTGACAGAGCGCTTGAGACAGATAGATACAGAGTAACAGGCCTGTCTATTCCTTTGTCTTGGCCATCGTAGTAAAAGCCACGCTGTGTCCGACAATAATCTATATTCATGGTCAGCGGTTTGCCGACCAGTAGCAGGAACAATAAAAACAACTGAAATGGCTTTGCTCAATGCTTAGTGGGTTGGTAAACAAAAGTGCCCAATTAGTGTGCAAATATTGAAAGTATTTTGTAATTTATGTTCAACTAACTAAACTAAACTAAATGACTTTCCAAGTCTAGTTAATTATTGCTTGGCCTTTTTCTGCTTAGAACTTTAATTAGGAAAATGTCTGTCACTCGGTAAACGTTCATCAATGCTTAAAGGCTTATCATATTGATAAGATTGTCACAATTGACCATTGAATTTCAACTGAAAATGTAATTATATACGTAGAGTATAAAAGAAATCGGAGCATATAAGCCGTTTAATTAGTCACATTAGTTTTGCAAGTTGTAAAAAGAATAAACAAAGAGCTCCAAACATTTTGCGACCACAGTGCGTATGATTAATGGCAACAAAATATATAAAGTTGCAACCTCTTCAATGGCTTATCACTTATGACGCAGCGGAGCGAGGCACGCTGACTAATGCAAGCGGCTGTTCAATGTTTATGTGGAACAACCTCCTCACACCCCCCCCCCCCACATTGTTATTGTTTTGTTTAAAACGAAATGAAAATAAAAGTATATAAATAAACAACAAATGCAGTGTGGAAATTCCGTTGCATGTTTAAAAACAGGTTTTTGCTTAGCGTAATTAACGCAAATATTTGTGGGAAACACTAAGCCGGTTTTGTTTTAACGGGGAATTAATCTGTTGCTAAGTTGGCCCAGAGCAAACTTATTTATATGTATGAAAATCCCCTTTCTATTACATTTAACATTATGATTGATTAAATATCTTATTGAATATAATTAATTGTCAATTTTAGATATTTTGGCATTGCTTTAAAGTTCAGTTTAAATTGAGTTTCCAAGAAATCAACAATGTTAAATTGGCAAGTAACCCTGCTTTTAACAATTGCAACCACTTTTTTGCGAGTTTTCAGCAACTTTTTAGCTTTCAGATAATCAAACAGAGCAAAAGAATAAAACACAATAAATTTGGTGCTGTTTGCTTTTCTTTTTCTTTTTGTTTGCAACTTGTTCAAATTGATGCCACAAGCAATTTGTAAAAATAATTTCGAGCAAGACGTGCTCAACGTCAAGACTAATCACAGACTTGAAAATACTGTATAAATAAACGAGTGAGTATATCTTAATGATAAGCCAAAGGTCAAGCGTTAGCTTAGTCATTTAACGTTTCGTTGCACAAACAACCAAAAATAAAATAAACTTGCAAACTGCTATCAACAATGGGCGTGGCCATGTGGCATATAGTACTATATGCATAAATAAACTTGATGTTTGTAGATCTTGTTACTCAAAAAGTTAAAAGGGTATATTAAGTTAGTCTAAAAAGAGGGAGAAAAATCAATAAAAAAAATCTAGCCATACATGGATTTTAAAACTATAAGAGCTAGAGCTATCAAATTTGGTGTGTAGCTTCCTTTATTTCTTGAACATATCACATTTGTATTAAAAAATGGTCACTATTTGGATTTTTTTTGTTCACAAAATAGGTACAGGGTCTCCCACAGCTGCGCTTACTCGCCTGTAGACTATCCTAATAGTTTTATTATTGCCGTTGCAAATGAAACTGAGCTTATCGAGTGCTCAGCGATTACACTGAACATCTAATTGTACGTGAGGGCCGACGCACAGTTTGGATTACAGTCCAGGCAAATGGCAAACAAAGACTGTGCATTGTGTGCAACGGAATCAGGGGCAAGGGAAATCTGGAAAGGGAATCTACAAAAGATTTACCAAGTTTTGACTCGCTCGTCGGCACTGAGCGGTGTCTTTGGCGTTGTTGGCTCCTCGGGCTGGCAACAGAAGCAGGCGAAGCCCTCTGACATTGGCGTCAATCTCGGATTATGTTGATGTTCATTATACATTGAATGGGTTTTCGAATTATGCCGTCCATTGCCACTGATGTTGAGTGATATGGATTTGAAGAGTGGCGGTTGCTGGGATTGTTTCGGACGATGCGTTGTCGCCGAGTGGCGTTTCATTTGATTCACACTCATAATGTTGTTACTTGTACTATTATCATTGACATTATTATAACTACTGTTATTGTTGTTGAGATTGTTGTTGTTATTATTGTTGATATGAACGGCGGTAACACTGTCGCACTCGAAATGCAGACCGTTTTGAGTTTGCTTATCTAGTAAGCTATTGTTATTGTTACACATGATAGATAAGAACACGACCAAACCACAAGGTGCACCACGTCTAATTATCAAAAATTAAATCTAAGACGTTGCGTATACGTAACTTCGCGTTTCGGCGTTTGACAATCAACTGAACTGAACAGTTCTACAGCGCTCAACAGGCTTTCGCTTTCTGGAGAAACGAGAAACAGTACAGAGAAAAGTACTCAAACTCAGAGGCACAACTCAGTGAACAGTTTTTGTTTGTATTTGGTTGTTCAAAGAGTACAAACACAACATAAAGAGTAACCAAGTGTAAATAAAAGCCAGCAACTGTGAGCAACAGTTGAGCGAATTGAGCGACTCTGAAATAACAAAAAAAAAAAAAAAACAGAAACAACAATAAATGCAAAAACAAAAAAAGAATAATTCTTACTACGTTTTCATTTTTATGAGTATTTCTCAGTTGCTTCTTTGCCTTCTCGTTGTTTTTGCTATTATTGTTGTTGTTGAATTCAGTGTTCAGTGTAATAGGTTTATATCTTTATGGCTCGCGCTCGAGCAGCCCGACACGCGATTATACACCCCAAACAAAAGTGTTCGTAGTGTTTATATAGGAACAACAAATTAGAGAAGTCTTGCTAATAATGTTCTGTTAGCTGCATATACAAAAAAAAACAACTACATTTATTTTAATAAATATTTGTATAGAACTCTCTATGAACTAAAGTTCAGTTGCATATTAATAAAGCTTTATTATTTATTACAAGCTAATTATAATAAACTGTTGCAAATGAAGACGCTATTAAGTAGTCACTTTAATGTAGAATACACTTAATTTAACTGATTAATATATTTTTTTTTTATTCCATACTGTTCTATTCACTGTCAATAAGAGCATAACATTTATCATAATTAATTAATCAACACGAAAGCACTCCAACTTTAATCAAGCCCAACACCATTTAATAAATTGTAATCTGTTTCATTTCATACACATCATTTTTAATAAGAACTCTTCAAAAGAGATTTAATATATCAATTATTTTTTGGTTTTTCACATTTTCATATCAGAAAATGACGCATAAGTGCAACAAGACATTGCTAAATTCAAATTTGTTGATAAATCACAAGCCAAACTCTTATTCGAAAAAAAAGTACTCATTACAGAGAATTTTGTTTCAATATAAGCGAATTACGTAAATGCGGCAATTACTTATCAGTTTAGCCAGAGAGAGAAAGAGAAGAAAAGTGAGATAGGTAAGGAGGGCAACAACAAATGGCTGATAAGTTTTCTGGCATGCCTTTTGAATTGGTTTTGATTCTCTGACCACTCTCAAACAGTCGTCGGCTGATAGCGTTAATGTTGAACATTGCCACCTAATAAACCTGGCCAAGAGTGTTAGAAGCGATTACGAAACTTGAATTTACTTTCGTAATAAACATGTTTTACAGCATTGCAGATGGATTATAGTTTAAATCATTTTGACGCCCAAGTGAAAGTCTAAGATTGTCGGGTAGAAAAATACGAATTTTTATCCAAGTTTTGAGATTTAAGCAATAGAGAAAATTATGTGAAAAAGTTCTGCCAAATGCAATCGTTATTAAAAATTCATTTCTTTCTCAAAGGAAGTTAATAGTTTTTCCCATCAATCATTGCGGCTAACCGAACAGAAAAACAAGCCATAACTTGTTAGACTGTTGGAGAGTTCAATCACTTTAGCACATCATTTATGATTTAATACGTTCGATAAAAACATATTTCCAACTTGAAAGCAGAGCACATAAAAGCATTTAGCTTAAGGCCCAGTTAAGACAGTTAACCCGTTTAATATTTATTATTTATCAGACAGCAGTCACTTAAATTCCCACAAAATTCACAACTGTGTGTCCTGACGTGGCTAAAACGTTTGTGAGCTGACACATGTTAGGTTAAGCTCTATGCCTTTTGACCTTTGACATACTTAGTGGGTAGACATTAGTTTGCATATTAAAAGTGCTTGACGTGACAGAGAGAGAAAAGAAACTGAAACTCACCCGCTAAAGCCGCGTCGTTTGGTTGATGAGGACAATGCATCCGCCTTGCTGCGATTGCCTGAAATCAAATTAAATATATATAGTATAAATATTTGATTAGATTTTGGTATTGTCCTTACCTTGATCCTGCATGTTATCGTTTGGCTTTTGTGAGACAGCTCCGGTGGCGGCTGCCGTGGTTGCTCCGCTGCTGGCTGATGAACCTTGCTTGTGCGAGCCTGGAGGCGGTTTGAGCACCGACACTGGCACAAGGCCCTCCTGAACGGCTGAATCGTCATGCTGTGGATTTAGGCGCACCAAACAAAAGTCCGGCTCACTGGCTGTGGGCGGCTCAATAATCTCAACCTGCTGGCCCTTGCTAACGCTCAGCTCATTGCTGCCCGAGCTGGCAATATAGTCAGCTACCACCCAGGTGGCCTCCTGATTGCCCAGCTGTAAAGAGACAAAGACATGCAGAGAGAGAGAGTGAGTAAAAGATGAGATGAGAATAGACAAAAAGATGATAAACAACAAGTGCATTCAATGGAGTGAGCGGTAAATGGAAACGGGACACGGAACACGGGGACAAAGGCAGAAAAAAGGGTGGCAAATCAGCAAATCAGCAGCAGCAACGACATTTGCCGAGTGTCGAGGTCAGGGCAAAAAGGCGTCATTATTGATTCAATTTGTGCGGTTTTCGTCAGCCGCATAGATGAGAAAAAAGAGAGGGAAAGACAGAGAGCCATAGAGTGAGAGGTCTGACCCCCAGCAAGGACTTGCTTAAGAGCTTTGCTGCCAACACACACACACATCGAAATAAAACAAAACTTGTTCGACCTCCAATACCAACTCAAGGATCATTTGCCAGCAACATACTAATTAGAAAGCCATTCAAGCAACAACAACCACGCCCATTGTCGTCTCTCGTTAAATATGCAAAGACAACAAAACTGCGGCGACTTGGAGATGCCTCAAGACGCCGAGCCGTCAGGTTCGTTCGATTGAGCGTCCCCTGTGGCATGCCACCAACGAAACCAAACCAACCAACCTACGTTATGTGTGTTAATAATTTATTACTTTATTAATTTACATGCTACTGTGGTGCGGTGGGTTGTGTCGTGCGGTTGACTGTGGTGCTGACTTTAATTGCCAAGTGAAACCGCAAGCCGCGAATAATGAAAGAATATGAGAACATTTTTGTACACAAGTTTGTAAGCCACTCAATTGATTCTAATCGATAAGAAGCAAATTATAGTTTATAAATAGACATTTTAGAGAGAGAGAGAAAGACAAGAGTGACAGCTGAGAGTTTAATAATTGTAAAATTATCAATCTAATCGATTTGTGGCAATCAATCAAATTTTGCTATATTTATACAGCTATGGAAATAACACTAATATAAATTTGTTTGTTTACAATGATAATGCGGCATAGATAGTTTGTGACATTTCTAAGAAATTTAAATTACTTAAAAAAAGTTATATTTAATTTAGTTAGGAAAAATATCAAAACTTAATTCACACATTTTATATTTTAATTTAATTACAGATAATAATATGAAAGAAATACTAAACTCTGATATAGTTTAAAATTTAATTAGCTAACTGAAAGATAATTTGATGCACAGTTTATAGAAATTAATGAAAAATTAAAATAAAAATCCGCTGGAAATCACTTTAATAAAAGTTATAGATAGATTCGTGTGATAAATATGTATTAAGCTGAGCGCGCGCACGTGCCAAACGTGGTTCATATAACACCTGAAAGCGGCAAGTGGCAAGTGGCAAGCTCGCATTGAGGCTGCCTCGTGGGAGCAACAAATGAAATCAACTTCCATCAGCAGCAAAAGCTTAGTTCATTATGGTCGCTTCGCTGACTTGCTTCACCTTTTCCATATATACATAAATATTTAAGTATAGCTGGTTGTGTGTGTATGAGTGTGTGTGTGGGTGTGTGTGTGTTATCACGACACACATCCGCAACACAAATAATATGAAGCAAGGCAGAAGCAAAGCAATGTGCCCCAAGTTGCCAGCCAGCTGCCTGAAGCCTGAACAGAAGCAGCCGCGTCAGCTGTTAATTAAGCGCCACTGACACGAACACTTGTACGTGCCTTGTATGTGACTGTGACTGTGTGTGTGTGCACATATATTGCACGTTTCCGCTTGTAATGCAATTAGTCGAAAAGTTTTCAGCGTACCAAGCAAGTATTAAAACTTTTCAACAACAGTTTGTCAGAGGAGACGTCGACGACACTGAGAATTCAACAGAAATGGTATTTTCTCATCTCTGTCAAAAACGAGCGCTATTAAAAGTTCTTCCAGTCAGACACACACACATACACACACTCCCACATCTGTACCAAAAATGTTGTGACTTTGCTTCTGACATGACACAATTTGTGTGTGTGTGTCCTGAAAACGGCAAAAGGCAAATAAATCAGAGCCAAATGTTTGCCCGACAAGAGACAAATGTCTAACGCTTTTAGTTAAATTATATGCAAGAGCAAAAAGCAAAAGAAGCATTTGCCAAGATAGCTGTAAAACTATTTCCATAATTGTAAAAAGTTGGAAAACAACAATAAAACAGAAAAAAAAAAACTGAAACTGTCAACTGGATTATACGCAATATTACGTATACGCAAAGTGGCACAAGCTAACATCAACGTCATGGCTATCATTCTCGTCGACTGCCATTAAACGTTCACTGCAAATTGCTGCAGTCACATAGACACACACACTCACACAAAAACAAGCCCACAGCACCTACACACACTAATAAGCTGTCATTAGGCAGCAGTTTATGTGCGAGGGGCCCCACACGGCGTATGCGCACTTTTGATTTGGATGATTCCTGAAGTGCATTTACCGAGCGAGCTCAAAACAAAAGCAAACCACGCCATGCACCACTCAACCATTGTGTGTGGTTTTCCTAAAACGGTAGTCAAAATTTAATTGCCAACAAATTCGATATCGATTGATTTATCCAGAGGAAAACCAATTTTATTGGTATTAAATGGGTTTCGAACATAGCTCGCAAATAACTGTCGACCGTTTCTCGTTGTCTGCAAATAAGTGTCTTTTGCTTACTCTTTACGAAAAGACTCAGCGAGCAACTGTTTTTTCGGTTCTTAAATGAGCTCGCTCGCGCTCGGAGCGAAAACGTTTTTTTCTATTTTGTTTTGTTCTCGTTGTTACAATACCGTTTCGTCGTGTTCAATAAAGCAAACGGTATTTTGCATATGTATTGGTATACATTCACACGGATAGGCATTTGCTTGCCTAAGCGTCTGTTTTGCAGACGAAATTCATTAATTGCGATCGTGAATTGAGTTTGTGAAGTTGTGAAATATTTGTTGTGCAAAATGGGAAGAGACACGAACAAAAAGTGCCCCAATTCTTTAAATTTAATTTGGGAGAGAACCGTTTGCGTTGAGTTTTTCGGTCAAACGTTTTTTTGCTGAGTCTCATTGTGCGAGCGTTTTTCGTTTCGCTCTTTACGCACTGCTCATTGAAAGATCGACAGACAAAGAGCTCAACGAAAAGAGCTAAACAGAAAACATAAATGAAGACAGCAAGAGTCTCTTGCTCATAACGAGAGCGAGAGAGTACGAACTTTTTCGGTTGTGCTCGCAACGAGAGCGCAAGAAAAAAAACGGTCGACAGTTATTTGCGAGCTATGGTTTCGAATTCAGTGGATGATAAACTTTTACTTTTACAATAGTTTAGAGCAGAGGTCGCAAATAACAGTCAACACATATTTTAAAAGCGGTTTTGCTCTTCCCAAAAACAGATGGAGTTTATATCGCTTCTTTTTTTGGTTCGCTTATCCGTCAAGCTTTCTATTTTGTGTAAAAACACAAGAACTTAGAATATCACTTTTGCATTGTGCACAAAATAAATTGTGTGTGATGCGGAAATTTATAGTGGTTGAATTGAAATTGAGTATGAAAACAGAACTGAGTTTAAGTGCAACCTCTGGATTAGAGTATCTCTAATTAAGTCAAGTCTCAACTTGCTTTTGTTCTCTTCACAAGTTGAAGAACTCATTCAAGTTTCAAGCAGCGTGTTAACTACTCATTTGTCTACAAGTATATTCAGCACCATTTCATTCCAATTACAATAATTTCAGTGCACCGACTCCAATTTCCTTTTCACTCTGTTATTTTGTTTGTTTTCTGCCTTTAAATTAAATTCATCTGCATTGTGCCGAGCATTGTCGGCCACTTTGTTGTTAAACATTTGCTTGCGCTCCTTGCCACAAAGTCTTTCATTAACACAAATAATGAAAGGATATTTTCATCTGACAGCCAACTGGGCGTATACGTAGTGTTGCAGACATCTTCCATGACTGCCATATTTTAAAGCTTGCGATTTATATGTTGCAAAATGCAATCAGCGCTGGCTTGTTAAGCTGCTGTTGCCCCCGTTTATGCCCCGTCCGTGTGGTCCGTCCAGTTTAGCGCGTTGTGTTTATATCCATCGTTGCTCTACATAAAATAATTAACGTGGCTTACAGTTGCCGCTTGCGCATTTGCATAGTAAATCAACGTGGCAGAGTAAATGGAATAATAATAAGAAGGATGTAACAACGGAGATAAGATTTTGAGACTGAGAAGTTGACAGAAAACGAGAGAGGAAGCGAAGTAGAAAGAGTGAGAGGTTATTCGTGAGTTTAGAAAGAGAAATAAAGAGATGAAGAAGTGTTGGTTACTTTTAAAAGTAATGAAGAGTCCGATAATAATGAGGGAGAGGATCACAGCTAAGAAGTTGGGAAATTTAATGGAAAGATAAATTGAAAAAATCAATAAAATCTACAATTAATTTTAGACCATCAATCACCTATCAATGAATGAATGGATAACAGGATATTGGCATAGAAAGTTGACAAAAAACTACGTCTTAACAGTTTTCACAACTGCGCAATAAACGCGCACCATTTAATTATTTTCTCTCAAAGTTGTTGTCTACAATAGAAATATATTCATGACAATCTTCGATGGAACCTTTATTTATGCGGAATTTCGATTGACAAAGTTTTTCTATGTGGCTTTGCCAAAATGAGAAAATGGCAAAGCATTTGCATAACAGACAGACAGGGTAATAGATAAGAAATTCAAGGGGAAATAGTGCATCCTTGGTTTGAAATTAAGACAGTGAAATTGGAGTAAAGTTTGCCAATTAAAGTCACTGACAGCCAACATCCTTGACAAGGACACGTTTCAAATACGACAAACTTGAGCACACAGTGAAAGTTCTGGCTGCAGAATTTTGTGAGCTGTGCGTGCTGATTACATGGCCGATAACAATAGAACACAATGCAGAGCCAAAAGCAAGAAAGGACTAGACGACGTAACTCGAGACATAGAAACGGACCCGTCATTGACGACCCGGAAAATGTGATTTTTCCGAGCAAAAAAAAAAGGGGAAAAAAGAAAAGAAAAATTGGTAAAGCGATTTGGCAAATGCTCATGTTATTATTGATGGCAGCATGGCTGACAAGCAGGCACAAGATTGGCAGCTAAAGATGCCTAAGACTCATGACTTGGCCGGGTCTTTTATGGGCCATAATAAAAACACAATTGCACACAGAAGCTCTCTCTTAAAAAGTCACCAATTGTTGGGGTCATTAAAAGCGACAGTCGCAACAGTGAGAGGGTAGAGAGAGCAGAGGAGTTCCCTTTAAATTGTCAATTTGAATTACAAACATCATTTAACTGATTACAAAATGAGATTAAAAGCGTTGTAAAATTTTTTAAAATATATCGGCTTAAATTAAATGCAATTTAAAAGAAACAAGCTTAAATTAAGCAGCAGCTTAAGAAATATATGTTTAAATTGTGCGTAAAGAGCTTTAAATCAGAGAGCTCTGATTTAAAAGTTATTAGGAGAAAGCAAAGCTTTTTTATCAATATTCCTGCAGATTGTTGATTGTTAATTCAAACAGGCTTAAATTTGTTTAATATTAAAGTATTGATAGTATGGTGATTTAAAATTGAGAGGCTTAACAGAGAACCTTTAACTTTCTTCTACTTAAATTTAAATTATTATAGAAGGTGTTACAAATGTCCTTGTAAAATATTAATACTCTTAGCAAGAGTAGCATAAGCGACAACTCAATTAATTTAGATAATAATTGCAGCAATTGTCAAATAGTGTCATTAGTCACATAACTAAATCACAAACACACACACAGACTCTTCCTTGCTTAGAACATGTTGTACTATGTGCATATAAAACATAAACATCTATTGTTCAATTAACTAGAACTGTGGGCGTGGCATTCAAGGGGGGTTCACTTAACATCAATTACATTGTAACAAAACAGCCAGCAACATGACCAAGCAAAGGGAAACCCCCAAGGGGAGAAGCTTGAAAAGATCGAGTAAGAGAACGAGAGGGAGATTGTAGTACCAGGAAAACATTCCTGTTACCTCTTTGCACCACAGTGCTGTGGGATGACCCACTGAGGTCTGATAATTGTGCGACAGCATGTTAACACCCTATGTGACGACTACTAGACCACATTTGTGGGACAGACATTGTTTATACTGTATGTGTGTGTGTGTGTGTGTTTCCGATGTGTATTGAACGAAAGTCATTTACAACGCAAATCGAATAATATTCTTTATAAATTACGTGCAAACATGACATGATAGATAAGGCCCAGCCCTTTATTAGGGGCGGAGGGGGTTAATGCACTCAGACAAAAGCAAGTACAGCAATTAGAGAAACATGTTAGATAAGCCCAAACACAAATTCATACATTGTTATTGATAAACGACTGACTTCCAGTTGCCATCAATCTAAACGGACTTTCAAATTGATAGCCTATTTTTTGGAGCGTTGAAATTGGTACCTCATACGAAATTTGAGTGCAGTTTTTTCGAACTTTGCGACATTTTAAAAAAATAATTTTGGATATCACATTTTTCCAATTATTTTCTAATTTTATTCTAGTTTTTCCTTTTTGCGTTTGCCAATCTTGGTATATTTAGAAAAATGTCTCGAAATTGGTATAATAAATTGTTGAAAATATGAATAAAAATTGCTTAAAAAATTATGCCAGAGATTTTGAAGACAAAGAGCTACGCGCTTAGTTTATATCGCTGCCATGTTTTCATTTAGATAAAAGCATTTGACTTTTTCAAGCTTAAGTTCTTGGAATGAAAATGTGCTGCCTGTGGCATTTAAGAGTGGAAACCAAGAGGATATGTAGTCAAGCAGGGTATAAACAAAGCCAGCCCAAATGCTGTTGTCTTCGGGCCAGGCTCAAAAGTGTTGCTAGCTGGTCCTGCCTACACTTTCTCACTCCCTCTCTCACTCACTCTATGTTCGTAATCGTAATCAATACAATGAAGAGGAAGTACTGACCATTGAGCACAACAAAAACAACGTTTAGTGGCCAGAGGCTGACTGTGTATACAAGGTCAGTTTAGGCCAACATCTCTCTATCAGCCTACACATTTGACTCATTTAAGTTTTGGGCGAGTCAATAACGCAGACATTGCTGGAAACTGTGGCAAGCAGTCGACAGTTTAGCTCCAAGCAATTGGGTTATGGACATGTGTAAGTGGCCGAGACCAAGACAAAGACAAAATCTTCTTGGTATCATCTTTATAGCCCTGCAGCAGCAGCAGCAGCCGTATCAAGAAGACTCAACGACTTGCCATGTAAGCTTAATCTGGCTTTAGCATAGTTATATCTATCCATAAGTATTTACAGCGCAATTGTAGCTGTAGCTGTATCTATGCATGTATCTGTATCTGCAACTAACATACCAGTTAAGTTTTCTGCATTGCACGACTAGTGACAATTTACTTACAAATTGTTGCTATTTGCTTTTGTCCTTCTTCTCTCTTTTAGTGTTGGCTTTAGCTTTAGCATGGGGTTTGTCATTCAGCGCAATTTGCATATCATTGTTGCCCAAGACAAGAGCAAAAGATAGAGAAAGAGAGAGAAAGACAGGGAGTGAGTATGCCTTCTGCTGCTGCCATAAACCCAGTTAACAACAAAAACTACAACTACTACCGAAAGAGAAATGTACATAACAACAACAACAATCCAACAACAATGAAGAAGATGCTGCACGTCGTCAGCTAAGTATATACTGTTATTTTTTTTTGCGCTACGGCTTTTTACTATACACTCGCAGGGAATACAATAAAAATAGAGTACTTGTCATTTGGCAAAAGATTGGTGACATGTGCTGAGAGGGGGCGTTGCTTAAATTAAGGCTAATAAAGTAAATGCAAGAGATAAAAGTATATCTGATAAGAGTGTGCGAGTAATGTAATAATAGTTTATTTTCTTTAGCTGACATTTTTCAGCTGAATTAGTTTTAATTAATTCAATTAATTGGTAAATCAACAATTAAAACTGATGATGCTTTTAATTTAAATTTTAACTGATATTTTATTTTTAGACCCCTTTCCCCTATTCATCTACTTAATTATTTCATTATTTTCTTAACATAACTATTAACTTCATAAACTCTTACTACCATTGCTAATTATCCACTTAATTATAGAATTATTTTCTTCACATAAATATTTACTTCTTAAATATCTTTAGAAAATACTAAGCTAATGGAAATTGTAATTAAGCATTTAAATCTTTTACTCTCATTAATCTTTTTGGCTACATATTCTACACTTTATTGTTCCTCTCTTAACTTTAGCTCGTAAAGCTTCTCTTTTCTCGCTCAGCACAATCTGATTTTTAATTATTTTTGATATTTATCACTTAATACCCTACGACAGTTTTGTGCAGAGTATTGCACAGGCCACAATGTGTATTATTTTTTTTTTTGGCTCTTGGTGTCCTTTTGTGTGTTATGCAACATTTTTACTTTAACGGCTGCTGCGTCGACAGTTGTCGTTGTTTTGGGTAGTTGTTATTGTTGTTGCTACGCTTTCATTTTGCTTGTATATTTTTTCTTTTTTTTTTGTTTAGCTCTTCGGCGCACGTGAGCCGTTGCCTTTGGACGGAGTGCAGCTGACAGCGACAGTGTTGGAATTTTTGCGTGAAACAAATTTCGTTTTGAACGACACGTTTTTCACGCTGCTGTGGTTGTGCTGTGCTTCTCTGCCTCCCACTGTGTTTGTGGTGTGGTGTCGGGTGGGGTGCTACGGGACTGCTTGGGATTTATTTGGCGTGTGCGCGCAAAAGTATGATATAATGGAATGCATAAAGCATACGCCCTGCGAGCCACAGCGTTGCGCTACGCTACGCTACGCCAGCTTTCAATGGTTTGCCAGCAAACAGCTCAGCGATGCATGCAACAACATAAAGAAACGAAGCAGATGACGATGAAGATGAAGAGAGAAGTATGGTAGAGGGCAAAGCAGTAACTTCTTTAACAAAAGTTACTCAAATACTTTTGGCATTGGCATTTGCAAAAAGATTCCACTTCTCAAGACTGTGTGCGACACAAAATTGAAATATAAAGTTTATTCTATATATTTATATTTAAGATTGCACAGAATGCAATCAAGGCAACAAAAGAAACCAACTTAAATGCAGCATAAATTTATTAAAAGCCTTGTAAATTGAGTAAAGCAAAGTCAAAGAGCAAGACGAGAAGAATAAGAAGAAATGAACAGGAAGCTGTCCACTAGACGGACAACGAACAACGGACATTGCCATCACTCAACACCAAATTGACAAAACATGTAAGGCAGCAGCAGCAAAAATGAAGAGGGGACAGGGAGAAGGAGATAAGGTCAACACAAGACTCAATGCACTGACAATGAGAAGCACACCAAACACGCACACACACTCACACGCACAATGATAATGATGATGATAATATAAGCTTTTACATGGCTTGATGAAGTGATAAATACATTATGTGAGCCACTGTCAACGCTGATTGGCTGTTCTTTTGATATATTATGTACAGCAAACAGTAAAAAGAGAAGAGTGTGAGAGTGCAAACGATGATGACAATAATTGAAGCGACTTGAAGCAAATAAATTAGCGCACAACACAGCGTATGATTAATGTGCTTATTAAAATGACAGTCTGTGTGTGCGATTGTGTGTGCTGGGGGCGTGTCAGGTCAGCCAAGGGGTCAACAACATTTTACAACCATCTTGGGAGCAACTGAATTGTATAGAAAATACAAAATGCTAGCCGGAAGCAAGAAATCAGTCTCTGGAGTACCATCTCTCAGAAGAGGACACTAGAGCTAGGCATAAAAGTTGATCTATGCCATAAAAAAAACCTTAAATGTGTTGGAGGTTTCATCAAATACTTCAAGGTATCAAATAAAAAAATGTTTAATTCATCAGGGAAATTTCGAAACAATTCGAAATGCTTTTAAATTCACAATCGATGCAAATTGTTTACAATTGGCGCACAAATCGCTTTTAAGTAGAAAGAATTACAAATTACAGTGGTTGACCAGGAGACACCCAGTAAATAAAACTTTTAAGATCAGCTACTCAATGATAGATGAATAATAAATTACACTCTCTACTTCTTTTTGTTTTAAATAACCACTTTTTTAAATGAAATAAAAGCTACTTTGTCAGCTTGAGATGAGCTCAATTTGATGGACATTTAATCTTTACCACAATTTTATTATAATCACAAGATATTTATTAGCTTCCTTTTTTTGTTCTGCATTTTTTGGTGGGACAGTGCAAAGGATGTTAACGTTTTTACCTTGAAGCCGCTGTTACTGGGCTGTCGAAAGAACCGAAATGAGCTGGGCGTATCGATGGTGTGCTGTCGTGACAGGGCTCCGTGATTGCTAACCGTGCTCGACTGACGGAACCAGGGCAGCGAAATTTTTCGACGTGGTTTGCGCTGTTGAGCTGCTGTTGCTGTTGTTGTTGCGGTGGGAAAGGTGAACGGGGAAGTTGACAACGGTGCTGCGGAGGCAGAGGCAGCGCCATTATTAGCCTGTTTGGGCGATGTTGTAGCATCCTCTTCCAAGGTGGACAAAGGTGTATTCTGTGCCGAATCAGCCAAAGATGGAGATGGCGATGGATCGCCAATGGCAATGGGCGCACTCATGGGTGGTAAGGTCAATGGTGTATTTGGCAACGAGACGCAGCCACTTCCGCTACCACCTCCGCCTCCGCCTGGGGAACTTGCAACATCGAGACTTCCAGAGTGCTCGCCAGCGCTGTCGCTGCACTTGAGACGCTCGAGGGGCGTCCTCTTACTGACACCATCGACGGCGGCATCGACGCTGTTCATGCGCTCGTTCAGAAACTTTTTAACACTCTTCATCGCGGTGATTTTGCAGATTTTTTGTTCAGTTCTATTATGCTGATTTATTTATTCATTTAATTTGTGCTTCATTTGAGCAAATTGATGCTGCATTTTCATTTGGATTTTAATTTTAAAAATAATTGTTTGTATAAGGATTTAATATTGTGATTTTTGTCAATAAATTCGCGCACAAATCGATATGTTGTCTATGTTCAATGTTTTATTTTTAAACGAGCCACAAACCAAAACCCCAAAACCAAATTGGAACGTTCTGCGTGTGCGTCTGACGGGTGTAGGTGTGTGGCTGTGTGTGTGTGTGTATAGGTGTTTCGGTGTGTGAACTGAGTGTAGATGATTGGATTTGCAGTATACATAACCCAAGCTAGAGAGAGATAACGAGAGATTGAATTGCTGCTGGGCATCCAGTATGTCTGTCAATCCTGACATTGCAATTTGTATCTATTACAAATTGTCTTTTGACAAACGCTTTTACAGTTTGCGTTTCAATTGGTACAACGAGTCGAATGGGTGATTTATTTTAACTATTCTCTCTGTGTTTTCCTCTTTTCATAATTACGCATTTAATGAACTACAAACTGCAGTTTTTAATTGTAAAAAAGGGTATTACTTGAAAGTTTGCAGCGTTTAAAATTGATTGCCTTACTTATTTCATACTTAGTAATTTTGTTATTTATATAATATTCATTTCATTTCGTTTCGACCAGACAAAAAGCTGCCGCCAGTTTTTCTGCTCTACGCTGATAAAAATTGGTTGCCCTCGCTCTATTTTTAAAACCAAAAAACTTACTTGTGTGAGAAATATATTAATTTTTAGACGATTCGTGTTAAAACTTGTATGAAATTAAAATCAATTTTTTAAGTAAAATATTTCTGATTTTAAAATACAGTTATTTTGAACAGTGTACAATTTATCTATAATTTTCAAAGGCCAGCCACTCGTTTACTTTTTTTTTTGTTTATATGTAAATGTTTGTTGTTTTTACAGCCCATTGCTTGGGTGGCACAGCGCATGTTTCACACTTTTGTGGCAGGTGCGCCATAGCGGCCGCCACTTGCCTACAAACGGAGCAGCTTTCCCAACTGGACACCGCCCCACACCGCATCACACCTCGCTCACCACACTTCTAGCTTAAATAATTATTAAATAATTTACGGCCAGCCGGCGTTGCGATCGACAACGAACAACAAACAACTAAACACGAAGAAAAATCCCAACTCAATGCTGTGGAAAATAGTTTAATGCCAAATCTCGTGTGTGCAAAAATAAAATCAATTAATAGAACAAAATATGAAAGTCAGCCAATGAATTCCCTAATAGAATCAAAGCAAAAATATCTATACAAAAAGAATAGAATTAAATTAGATAAGTATTTTAAATATGTGGCGTTGAAAAAATTTCCACACGAATGTAAATTTGTGTTTAGTTATAGATAGATACACTTCACAGACTGATGAACCTAATTAATATCTTTCTGATTGCAAAGCATCAAGTTTGCTTTACAAATCCACTAACAATTTGTTAGAGATCTCTAAATTGTTTACTCTACATGCCAAAATAGGCATTTTGAAAACAAAAACTGACAAATCAGCTGCTCACTTCCATCAAACCATAAATATTAAGCTATTACAAAACCATAGGGTATTTAAAATGAAATCTAAAACTCTCATGTACGCGTGAAAATTTGCATATGTTGGTGGAAATTTGCAGAGGGCATTTAGCTATTAAAAAAAAGTGTTGTGGAAATGTGTTGGGAACACAGCTGCTCGCTAAGTGGCATACCCTGTTTTTGGGGGTCTGGGATTCAGTTTTGGCCAGAGCTCACGAGTTTGTGTGGTTTTAACCAATGCCAGTGGCATTAAAACTTTGCTACTTTGTACACAAAACGACCCAAAAGATCCAACAAAGCAGTAACGATAGGTCGTTTGTACTCTTGACATATTCCAGTCTACGTCGTTGACAAACGGCTAAGCTGCCACGCCCACCATTAGCCAGGGGCGAAGCGAACTGCTAATACTTTCATTACATTTGGTCCAAAGCCAACAAAATTCAATTTGTGCAAATGAGTGAGCGTAAAAATAAAACCAGCAAATGTCTAACAAAACTTTTAACTGTCCACAAAAAAAAAAAGTTGAAATATATACGAAAACAATTTTGAGTTACATTTTGTGACATTTACAACTTTTTCTAGAATAAATAGAAAAAATAAATAGGACAAATAAAAGTTGCAAGGAATAATTTTAATTGGTTTATTGATAGATTATCGAAAACTAGCAAATTTCAACATAATTAAAATTATATTTTCATTTTTATTACAGAAATCAGGCACAACAATAATATTTACACTAAAATTTTACGTCTTTGGCTTAATTATTTTTAGCAAACGATTAAATCAATTTTAAACAAAAATTGAATTGCTGTGCAACAGTAACAAAACGACAATAATAACAATTATAAAGACCAAAACACGTCGCATGTGATATGGCAACAACAATAAACAGAATTCTAACGCGCCGGAGTATTAAAATGCAATAGATAAGCTGAGCATGTAATTAATTGCCTTGACAAGCTAAAAACAATAATAATAGCAACAGAGTAAGCGAGTTAAAGAAGCAATATTTAGACTTAGAGGATACCCTGTAAGTCAGTTGGATAAGAAATACTGAAGCTACAGCTGCGTTTATCAATGGAAACATACAGTGGCGGCAGAAATAATAGGGACAAAAAAACTTGCTTGCTTCTTTTCAATATTATTCTCATCCTTGCAAGATCTAATGCATAAAAACTCTTAGACTTAATACATAATCGCTATTTCTATTTAAATTTAACAAAAATTTGGTCCATATTATCATACAAGAAGAAAAAAACAGAAAAAAACTAAAATTTATGAAATTCATACTGGCAGATAAAATAGGGACAAGGAGCATTAAGCATAAAATTTTTGTTTTCTACATATTGGTTTACAAATTTTGTGGTAGCATTTATCATTTTTAGTATTCTAGAGCATCTTAGATGCATGGAGTCCACAGGTTTGGCACAGGTTTCCTTAGGAATGCCATACCAAGCCTATTGCACCTGTTCAGAGAGCACCTGCTGATTTTTGGACATGTCAGACCCTAATGCCTAAGCTTAATGCCGGCTTATGATCTTCCCAGAGGTCCTCTATGGGAATTAAGTCCGTGGAATGTGCAGGTGACTCCATGTCGCCAAAATTTTCGAGACCAATCCATTCCCTAACCAAATTCGAAGGGTGCTTTGGGTCGTTATCTTCCTGTAAAGTGGGAGTAAAGACATTTCCTCTTCAGCAAATGGCTGAATCGTAGTCCGGAGGATCTCTAGATAATATATTGCAATAGATTTGGTCGACAGCAGATCCTGGTAAGCATTTATCAGACCATACCATACCATAATCAAACCTCCGCCATGCTTCACAGTCTTAATTGAGTACTTGGGGTCAAAAGCTTTTCCTTTTCGTCGTCTAAAATGTCTTTTTTCATCTGATACAATGAAGTTGATCTTCGTTACGTCCAACTAGAGCATATTTTTTCAATTTTCGAGTAGCAGGTGCGTATTAGCAAGTTTAAGCCTATGCTGAATACTTCGGTTACTTAAAAACGGTCGATTATGGTCAGGTATGGTCTGATAAATGCTTACCAGGATCTGCTGTCGACCAAATCTATTGCAATATATTATCTAGAGATCCTCCGGACTACGATTCAGCCATTTGCTGAAGAGGAAATAACTGTACTCCCACATTACAGCAAGATTACGACCCGAAGCACCCTTGAAATTTGGTCAGGGAATGGATTTGACTCGAAAATATTGGCGACATGGAGTCACCTGCACATTCTTTGGACTTAATTCACTTAGAGGACCTCTGGGGAGATCAAAAGCCGGCATTAAGTTTAAGCATTAGGGTCTGACAAGTCCAAAAATCAACAGGTGCTCTCGGAGCAGGTGCAATAGGCTTGGTGTGGGATTCCCCAGGAATCTTGTGGACTCCATGCACCCAAGGTGCTCTGGAATGTTAAAAATAATAGGTGCTACCACAAAACATTGAAGTTTCTTAAAAATAATAAGTAAAAAACAACAATTTTATACTTGAAATTCCTTGTCCCTATTTTTTCTGCCAGGGTAAATTTCGGAAATTACTGATTTTTGCTTAATTTTTCTTTTTGTATAATAGTAAGGACCAAATTTTTGTTAAATTTAAATAGAAATAGCGATTATGTATTAAGTCTAAGAGTTTTTATGCATTGAATCTTGCAAGGATAAGAATAATATTGAAAAGAAGCAACCAAGTTTTTTTGTCCCTATTATTTCTGCCGCCACTGTATATCAAAAAGTAATCAAATCATCGCTGTTTATAATAGGAATCAAAATAAAGAAAAGAGTTTAAAAACATTGAGCATATTTCAAATTTTGTAAATATTATTTAGTTAAGTAAATGACATGAAATTACTGTAGACCTTACTAAAAGGTTGCAACAAAGTATATAACCCATTCAAGACGTGATCAGAATTTTCCAATTAGTCTGTCTACTATATAAACTATTTCCCATTTCGTACATTTTTATAAAATTCGATATTTGAGTTTAGTGCAAAATAAAAAAGAGATTACAACAATCTGTAAACAATTTACGAATAAATTGTATAATATTAGTAAACAATTTTCCAAAAATGTGTAAATATTTAGATAATAAAAATGTTGTGCTTTTGATAGTACACACAACTCAGTCACACACACACACACTCTGTTTGTGCGATCTCAGTGCAGTTGACAGCGGCACTTGTCACAATGAATGGTTCCATCGTCTGTGGTTTTCTCTGGGCATAAGCCCAAAAATATCAGCAACAACAACAACAACAGCAAGATAAACCGAGACAGAGACTGAAAGCAAATGCGTACCATCCAATGAACTTGCTACTCAGCCAGCTAAAGGCGTGAAAAAGGTCAAAGGCAACCGCAAATTGTGGGTGGTGAGGCGTGCCTGATTTCTTTATGGCCCAACAGAAGATATTTTTTTCGCAGCTAAGAGAAAAAATCCCTTTTGTAGCCAAAATTGTATACATTTTGCCTTTAGTTTTAGAAGAACAGCAAAAAGAACAGTTGCAGGTTGCTATTTATTATAATTATATATGTACATATATATTTATATTTATGTATATTCAGCAACGAATGGTTCATGTGCTGTGACTGTTCACATTGCGGCTAAGTTATTTATATTCATATTTTAATATTTATATTTATATTTATTTAAGGTTAACTTGGTTTTATGGCAAATGTTGCGGCTTTTTTTTTTTATTTTATTAAAAGTTCTTTGTGCTTTGTTCCAATCTGGCATGGTTGTTTTTTAAATTTTATGTACTTTTGATATGATTTCGATTTGTGATTGTGATTTATTGTGTTTATCCCCAGGGAATGAAGCAGCTTTTAAGCTATTACACAAACGTTTTCATTTATTTATTTTTTTTGGTTGAAATTCAAGTGACACGTTTGTATAGTTTATCTTGAACGCACACTGTGACGCACGCTTATCAGCTGATTAATATAAATACCGTTCCACTTAAGAATAAACAGTTATTTGCTGGAACCGAAAAAAACTCGACCGCACGAAAGAAAAGTCAGTGCAGAATAAAAAATTTTAGCTGGACCACACTTGATTTTCAGTTGACAGTTGTTGGTAGGAAACAAGTGGCGATAGACTTGTATAGTGGTGTAGTTAGTGGTGGTGGTAATAGTGGTAGTGTTATTGGTGGTGATGGTGGTGGCGATGCTGCTGCTACTGCTGCAACGACGTTTGATGCCAAGAAGCGTTCACTGGCGTTTTGGCCGGGCGCGCATCTGCAGGCAGCTGCGAAGCTTAAGGAAGAGATAGCGACAGAGACGACCACGACGACGGCGACGACGACGGCGACGATGACTGCGAGACGGCGTATGAACCTTTTAGCTTAAACTCTACGATAGAACTGGAGCAGTGAATAGCGGCCGCTACGCAACGATGCCGATGCCGACACCGACAACGACAACAACGCGAGCTGCGACAACAACAAACAGTGTAGACCGCCAAAAAAAAAGCTCTCAATGAGTACACGCCGAGAGAGTAAGAGAGAGAGTGAGTGAGAGAGCGTTCAAGTGGCAGACTGCCAATTAGCGCTAGCAGCAGCTGGCATACGTTGCGCATACGTTATAAAGCTTTCGACTCACACCTAGTCTCTCTCTCTAGCTTGCTCAATCTTTCGCTCTGGCTCTCTCTCGGCTTGCTGAAAGCTTTGTTGTTGCCTATGCTAGCCGCGCTAAGGCACATATACATTAATGACTTTTACAATCACATAAAATCAGTTGAAAACTATAAGCAGCTCTGAAAGGATCTACAAGTTAGATCGCTTAATATGCTATAAATAAAACGCCTCAAGTGCAAGTCATGAAACATTAAACTGCAATAGAACCTGAGAAAGTCACAACAACAATAAGCAGCAAAATACGACGACAACGACAGCTAACTATAAAAAAGTGTCGCATAAAAAGTACATTAAGAAGTTGGTACTCAGACGCTAAAAGCATGTCATATATAATTCAGAAGTCACACAGACACAGAGACACACTAACACTCTCATGTTAATGCACGCAGCAGCAAAGAAAATCTCATTAAGTCCTGCTATGAATTTTAAACATATTGCAGACAAGCCGAGCCGAAAAACTAGTTCAGTAACACCAACACCAAGAGTCGCAGTCGTAGCCAATAGTATGTCAGCAGCAGCAGCATCCTTAACAATATATTGTAGCTCCAAGACATTGAGCGGATGTGGGAGAGAAAGAGAGAGAGCGCGCGCACATTCAAATGGCATAAGCGCTTTTTATGTGAGGTAGGACCATAAAAAGCATTAAAGCTTTCCCAACAATAAGCTCAACATTTACAGCGTTCGAGGCTGTTAAATTGTAAGCTGTAAAAGTTCATTAACAGAACGCGAAACTGTTAAGCTTAAGATTATAAACGTTGCAAATTATTCAAATGAAAACCGAGACAATAACAGATAGCTAACAGGAGGGAGAATGTTAAGTGAAATATGTTAATGTTTCAAAATAACAGTAGGGCTGTAAACCAGCGGTGGTCACGAAATCTGAATTCGGGAGCACAACAATAAATACAACAATATCAACAGCGAGTCTTTTGTGCGACTTCATGGCACTGAATAGGCAGAAAAATAGTTGGGAGTAGTCGTTGCTCCCGGAGCCACTGAGTGCCCACCGCTGCTGTAAACTAACGCTATGCGAACTAACAGCGTCAGCTTATAACATTTGACTTAAAAATCAATTGGAAACTTACCTTATTATCACTGTCTGTGGTGTTGCCAGAGCCAAAGCTGGCCAGGGAGCAGCGATCGTGATCGTTCTCAGTGAGTGGCTCGTCCAGGTCACGCGAGGATCGCTGCGAGGAGCCAGAATTCTTGGCTGGCGACTTTGGCAACGTAAGCGAGGTGCCCGAGAAACAAGTTTCCTGCATGACCTCACGCAGTTTCTTAACCCAAACCTAAAAAGCAAAAGACAAAATGAGCATTAACAAAGGCTTAGAAGATCGAAATTTAGTTGTTACCTGTTTGGTTTCCAGGCTGTTGGCCTTGAGCACAATGCGACAATCGGAGAGCATGGGCGAACGTCCAGTCCATACGGCAAACTTGGTCTCATCTCCCTCGATGTGCTCCGTGATGCCCATGTCTGTGGTCATCAGTTTGCTCTTGAACTGATACTTGACCACATTGGATTCCTTGACCTCCTTGGCGAACAGCAAGTACATCTCAAAGAGGAACACACGACGTTCGCGTCCCTTGCGAATGATCTGCTTGGTGTCCCAAGCCTGGAATGGCTCTTGGAGCACCACCTCGCCCAGCTTGTCGATGGACACATCACAGTTCTCGAGCAGCGACAGATGCATGGCATCGTTGGCCTTCTTGGGCACATTGAGCATGACCTCGAGGCCCTCCTTGATCTCGCCATGGCTGCCCTCACAGCACGACAGCAGATCCTTGAGCAGCAGCTGGTATTTGGTGATGCGCTGCACCGGCTTAATCAGATACGCCGGCAGCGGATGCTCCACCTCGAGGCGACGCTGCAGTTCCTCAAAGTAATTGCCCGCATGCTGGACGAGCAGATTGTTCGATGTCGGCTTGTTTTTGCAATAATGCACATACATATCAAACTTGACCGCCCAGGTGACAAAGCAATGGCCCACATCCTCCGGCATTGTCTCGTACTTCTCCAGCTCGCGCAAAAAGATCTTCTGATGGAAATGATGTATCTCCCGGATGTTGCCAAAGATGATATCCTCCTGGCCAACCAGCGCAGGCGGCACATTGCGTCCGCTGCGGAATTCCTCCAGGAAGCACTTGATGCACGTGGCCAGATCATTGACATAGGCGCGCTCCGTTTGCATCAATTCCGCCATAATAAACTCTTTTCGCCGCGCCGATTTTCGCTTCTCCTCGTTGATCTCCTTGCTGGCCGCCGAACTGGCAGAGGTTGTTAGCTTCGCCTCCAGCGTCGGATCCGAGTGTCGATCGTTGTTGCTGCTGGCGCCGGATGTGCTGCTAATGGAGCTATTCGCATCGGATTCGGGATGATTCAATAGCTGCTGCTGGGACATGCCCAGTGACTTCTCCAGCTGCTCACAGTAGCTGTCCATGCGATTGCTAAAGTCCTTGTAGCGTTGATCCACCGATGCCACCCACTGTTTAATGGAACTGGCATGGGCATGACCCTTCTCAACCAGACTATCGGCGAGTTGGATCAACAGCTTGACACGTTCACGTGTCTCCTTCGCTGTGCTACGAAACTCGTTGTGCTCCTTCAACAGTCCCTCCGTCTCCTCCCTCGAGCAGCCAACGAGATTCGTGCGCGACGAGAGATAACCCTCGCCAGTGTTATGTATCCATTCGATGGCCTGTTTGGCACTCCTCTCGAACAGCACAAATTGCTGGCATTGATCGAGTGACTTTTTCCGCAACGTCCAAAAGTCCAACACTTGATTCTCCTGCGTCAGCAGCTTGTCCAGTTTGCTCTTCACATGCGCCTCGCAATTTCCCTGCGGATATTGGTAATACTGTTGCGAACGGTTTGCATACTTCAGGAATGTCTCGGCTGTCCGACGCGCCAGTGTACAGGCCTTTAAGAATGCCTCCTTTTGCTCCTGATGCTTTGATATCAACTGCACAATTGCCTGAGATTTATCACTGCTGCCGCCGCCGCCACACCAATCCTCCTCCCGCCGATACTCTCGCTCCAGGCTGTCGAGCACGGAGCAAACCTGCTCGGCCGTCTTGTAAAAGTTAATCGACGCCGTCACCAGCTTGTGACGCTCCTCCGCATAGGTGACCAATTGTTGCCACTTTTTGGTAACATCATCGCTGATCTCCCGTATTGACTTTGGGTCGTAATGATTCGCATTGATGAGTGCATCCGCACGGTATTTCACCTGCACGGCCGATGTGTGCGTCTTCTCGATGGCAATCTGCAGCAGAAACATAAATAAAGTTAGTAAAAAACTCGATTCTATTTCAAAATTCTTGGCTTAAGTTTACTTTATGATAACACAAGGAATTTTAGTTTGGTTTAAGCCAAAAACAGCTGTCCAAACTAACATTCTCCTACCAATTTATTAGATTTCTTGTCACCAGCTTAAACACAACAATGATTGTGTATCGACAATTAACATATTTCTATCAGTTTGCAAATTTAACTGCTGAGCTATCTTTTAAAGTTAACAGATTCAATTTAACACCTTGTTAACATACCCACAACCACAACCATCAAAATGTAACAAAATTGGTTTTCAAATAAATAATTTAACAGAATACATAGTTGGTTTGAGGTCTCAACATATTCTGCATTCAAAAATATGAATTTCTTTCAAATAATACTTTAATCGCGAGACTGCAATTGTCCCTTCTTGTCTTTTTTAAAAATTCTCCCTTTAAAAGTCACTTTAACAGTCTGTTAAAGTTCCTCAAATCCTAGTGACAAGAACGATATTTTTCAGCTCAAATATTTCGTTAACTTTCTCAACTTAACATTTCTTGTTTAACATTAACAGCGTCTGTTAACCTACCTGAAACTGCTCATGTTCCTTGCGCAGCTGTTCCGCTTCCTGCAGACTGTTGGGAGTCACGAAACTGGCAACCAGCATCGCTTCGCCGTTCCTTATCCAGGATATCACCTGATTGGCATCGTTTTGGAACTGACACAGCTGCACGGCCTGCTCCAGCTTGGCACGCTTCGCCTCGGACAGTTCCTCCAGATCAATTTCACGTTCACGCAAAAAGTCCAACAGATATTCGATGCGTGCCTGCGCCGTGACTGTTGCATCCGCCATGGAGATGAAGCCGGCGTTCTCGAATAGCTGCAACAGATCCTGACCCTGCTGCAGTACCTCGTACGTGGCGTTCTGAATGTCCGTAACGGACTCGTTGTGCATCCGAATGAGTTGCTCGGCCTTCTGATAGTCACGCGACAGATCAGCATGCTGCAGTTCCCCCGACCAGATCTCTAATTGCGATGACAGCTCCATCGCATCGCGTTCGAAATAACGCAGACGCAGTATAAGATCAGCACGGAACTTGCGTGCTGACCAGAGTTCGTCCACCTCAATCTTCTGCTTGCTGAGCTTCTCGAGCGTCGCCTCTAAAGCAGCCAACGATCCCGTATTGTCCACATACTCGAGCGCACGCATCTCCTGGAGCAATGCTTCGCCCTGTGCAATGATCGTCTTGCAGGCATTGACCGTGCTGTCCTGCTGATCCCTGTACTGTTGCAGCAATCGCTCAATCCCCTCGAGATTCTCCATCGATAGACGCGTCTCGTCCGTGCTCACATCCGTGCGCAACGATTCAATCCAGGCGGTCACCTCCTTTTCGTGCGTATAAAAAATGACGGCCATTTCGAGACGACGTCGCCGCTGCTCCACGCGCTCCGCAAAACTGGCCACCTGCAGCTCGAGCTCCCTGGCCACCGAGTATATTTCATTGGGATCCGCTTCACCACTGCGTGCCAGCTCCTCAGCCGCGGCCAACAGTTTCTCCGCATTGCTGTACGTGTTCTGGGCAACGTTCTCAAAGTGCTCGTGGGATTTTTGATAGACGCGCGCCTTTTGCAGATTGCGTCCAATGCCCGTGTTCTTGCGCAGAAAGACTTCGCCATGATTTTTGAGCCAGTCCAGCACTTGCTTTACATCCTCCTGGAAGAGACGCAACGCGAGCGTCTGGTGCAATCGAATCTTCTCCTGATGCCACTTCGCTTCGAGTGTGCGATGATGGCCCAATATTTGGTGTATGACCGCCAGGACATGACTGGCGCCCTCGCTGTAATCCGCCGCCGGATTCTGTCGCTCATATTTGTTATAGCTGCTGCTGTTGCTGTTCTTGCGATGATCGGGCACGCCCGGAGGCGGCGGCTGATTGCAAACCTGCACCAAATGATCCAATTGATACAACAGCTTTTTGCTGGTCGAATGCACCTCGGTGTACGCCTGACACATGGCCTCGTACAGCGACTGATGGGTGCGAATTGCCGTCTCCAGACTCTGGATATCCGATGGCAATGGCTGCGATGCCTGGCAAGCAGCTGCCCAGCTGGCCACACTATTGCAATACTGCTCGGCCTTGTGATGGAACAGCACACTCAACTGCAGCACGGCGGTCCGTTCATCCAAGCCAGCGCCAAAGTCCTTCCAGGTGCGATCCAGACGTTGGGCCAACGTCTTTATATGCTGTGCCGCATAGTGTTGGCTCTCAATGAGACGCGCAGCCACCGCCAAAATGCGATCAATATTCACATTAACATTCATCGAGGCGACCGCAAACTTTTGATGCTCATCCTGCAGAGATTTGGCCACCGAATAGTTGTGTCCAATCTCCACGTAACTCATTTGGAATACATCACGATTGTGCAAGATCCAATCGAACATTTTCTCGCAATCCTGCTCGAAGAGACGCCACTGAAAGCACTGATCCAGCTTGACTTTCTTGTGCTGCCAGAGCATCAAGAGACGCTCCTGGCCCGTATGGATGAGGTCAATTTGTCGCATCGCCTTGTTAATGGCCGCTGACATATCCGGATTATTATTGCCGGTCCCACGGGCATTTTGTACGCCTCCCTGCGACTGCTGCTGCCCAGCGGAGGAGGTGCCAGAGTCGGAGCAATCGGATGTGGCAGCGCCACCAGCGCACTGAGAGAAAAACCAATTATTAATTAATGGAATAAATTATTATTTAATTCACATTTGATAATCTTACCTGCCCGGTCGATCCCACATTTGTGGCCGCTGCCATGTTGATCTTGGTTAACAGCTTCTTGCCCTGCATATCGAGATCCTCGATGGGCAATTTGGTGATCTTCTTGCGCATTTCGTTGTGATGATCGATGGCATGCCGGGCCAGACTAACATCCTCGGCAAAATCGTTGCGATTGAGATCCTCCTGTAGGTCATCAATGCGATCGGCCATATCACCAGCCTGCCAAAAGAAATCCTCAATGGCCAGCCGTGCGTCCGTCCACTGTTGATGATCGTACACCTGCTGTCCATCAAAATCTCCCGTTAATTGATGAGATTCCGCTATCTTATTGAGCGCCTCAATCGATATTGTTTGCGTCTCAAATTTATATTTATTCGAACTGATTGAAGCACGCTGCTTCTGCCAGAAGTTGTCCGGTTTGATGATCACCACGTTGTGTATGTTGGCGCTAAAATGCTCCTGGAGTACCTTCAATATTGTCTTCACATTCGTCGAGCAGTTGCCATTGCCTCGCATGTCAATGATGACTGTAAAGCCGAGATTCTTGGCCGCATCGCTGCAAGTGAAAGGTGAGTATTAAAAAAATTGGAAATGTTGCCAACGTTGTCAGTGTTGCCAGCACAGCTTTTTCACGCCAAAACTGGTTTTTGCAAGTTAGATTGGGGAAAAATAGAGGGACTGCAAATAATGATTTTTTGTTTATTTTTGTAATCTTTTTTTTTTAATGGACTATCATTATAGATTGTCTTGGCTTATTGACTAGGAATATGTATCATTCTTTCCTTTATTCCCTAAGAAAAAGTCGAAACTACAACTTGAGTTTTATTTTGAGCAAAAAATAAAACTCATGAAATATTGATAATTCTTTAAGTTTTATATTGTTGCTTAAAAATAATGATTATTGGTTGAGAAGTTGACGTTATTAGACTAAACTTGTAAGTTCATTTAGGCTTTCTGTTCTTTTTAAATTCTTATATTATTGTAATATCTATTCTATATTGTATTTGTTTTAAACTTTTGGCAGCAATGTTTGCTTTAAATAAATAAATAAATAAATAAATAAAAATAACTAAAAATTAATCATTATTTTGTGAGGAAATCTATAAAACTTGGTATAAATCATTATTTCAAAATATATCAAAAATAAATAAAAGCGAAATGCGAAATTCTGAATTTTACAAAAATATATGATAACTTTATACGAAAACTAATTAAAATGTACATGCTTTTAATAAGGATTTATTTAGAAAATATTTTGTCTTTTTATCTAATTTACAAATGTATTGCAGATTTATGCCTGATATGCATGAAAAAACATCAGCTGGAAAATGTAGCCTTTTTTGAGGTTCTTCCCACTAAAAGTAGCTTTTTTTGGTAGGCAGCACTGTTGCCAAGTGATCGAGAGAGAGAAAGAGAATGAGAGAGCGAGTTGTGGTACGTGAGTGAGAGTGTTGTTGTTAGATTCAGCTACATTTGGTTCGTTGCTCTGTTTACGTCTTTTGCATAAATTATGACATTTCTTTAGCCGTGGCCCAAACGCATTTTCTATTGCTGTGACACCAATTTCAGCTAATAATTTCCGACAGTACCGTTTCCCAACAGTCTGCCCCTCACCATTGTCTGTGTGTGTGTGTGTGTATAACGTGCCGCTTTTGTCGTGTCTTGCGCTCTGATTTGCATTCTATTTGAATTTTAATCACAACATTAAGCATAAATATTTATTTTATTGATACCGCCAAGTCGCTCATTCTCTTCTTCACTCTTTTCTTTATGCTATATCTCTCTGTTACGCTTTTTAACATAAGTTGTCTTGCCGCTATTTCTTGGCCTCATTGTTGCTATTCGTGCGGTTTTGAGCATTTCTAAGGTTTTAAGAACCCAAAACCAGAAACCAAACCACGCAAAAGTTCACTCTGAATTTATTAAGAAATAAAAGAATTCTACAAGTTTGTTAATTCTACAGGGTTGAAGTTTGTTCAAATACAGCTGCAAAATCAAAAAGAGGCGTTTGCAATTTCCGGAATCACTTTAATGTAACTTTGTGTGTGGCTCCGAATGATTAATAAAATTAAGAGTATAAGAAATGTGGACAGAACATTTTAAACAAACTTTGTTTATCAACAAATTGTATAGGGGCAGATAATGTGTCGTCATAAAGTTTTTCGTGATTGTTCTCAAAAATCTCATCTCAAAAAAAAAAAAAAAAAACTGTCGCCTCGTTTGAAACGTGAAATAAAATGTGAGACAAAAGGCAACGAACACTAATCAAGAATCGTTTATTTAACCCATAAATCTGTAAGAATTAAACAAGGGATTGGGAAACCAAATACAACAAGAAAGCAAAGAAGACAGAGGAGACGGAGGAGAAGAACCTCCAAAGGAAGTTGGCCCCGTACGTGTCTAAAATTTTGAGAACTTATTGTTGGCTGCCACACATTGTTGTTCTTCTTGTGGGAGTAAAAAAAACAAGCAGAATTTCTTTATTTTTGCATTGACGTGCGACTCCATTGCCAATTTGGCGAAGAACAGACAAAGGGAATGCGACGCAAAGAAATAAACAAAAATGTTTCGCATGAAAACAAATAAATAAAAACGGCACAACAGCGAAGAACCAACGATAAAAGCAGCAACACAAAATATAGAAAAAAAACAACCAAAACAAACCTAAAAGAGGAGGCGGGTTAGAGGGGGACAGAAACACTGGGATGGCACCGATGAGATAAGGCGCGTCCACAGTCAAGAGTCGTTCGTGTCGTCAGCACACTTCTTCTTCCTTTCCCCCCCACCACAGTCTGCTCTACAGTCTAGCTTATCAGTCAGTCAACGGCTGCTGCTCAGTCTTGAATTTGAACCGAGTAAATATGGGACAATGAGATAGCGACTGCTAATAGGGGGCATGCCAGTCTATAGGTGCCCGCTGATAAGAACGAAACATGGACTGGGCATGGGAATCTCTGTGATTCATTTGCGTTTCTTGTGAATAACACTATAGAAAACACTGTGTGTGTCAGTTGTCTGTTTTTAGAGCTTGCCTCGATTTTTCGTGTCGCAATTGCAACAATCATCATCTTCTCTCCTCTGGCATCATTCGACATTATTATTATGCTTTGAATCTTTTTGGCTTGCTATTCGAAATATTTCAATTGCTTGTCTTCAGCTTGTTGTGAAGGCTGAATTGCTGATTACCTCCAAAAAAAACCAAAAAAAAAACAAAGATACATGTTCAAATTGGGCATCAACAAATTGTTAAGATGTTTAACGAAATAGCGATAAAAGAGTGGTACATAAATTTAAATTAAAAGATGGATATTTAAGAGGAGTTTTAAGAACGTTTCAGCGGCTATAAATAGGCAAAAGATCTGAAAATATTATGAAATTAAAAAAAAGGATTTAATTTATTAATAATACACATTTATTAAAAATATCCTAATAAATATTGAGACTAAGAAAAGTTTCTCAAAAGAAAAGATTTAAATTGAGTAATCATATAATATTAATATCTTTGAATTTATGATTCAATTCAGACTTCTAATATTATGATTTCTTCTTGTCTCTGTACATGGCTATGTTGAATCTTATGTAGCATTACTTTTAGCTTATACTGTTCACCCCAAGCGGGGTTAACAGGCCACTGGGAGAACTTCCACCTCAAGGTTAAACAGCCTATTTAAAATAACATTAAACGCAATCATAAAAGCTACACTTTTCTTAAGTAAATTTCCCTTCACTTAAGCTTCACTTTAGTCCAAGATTTACAAAGTCTACATGACATGGCTTAAACTGCCTTCTAAAAGTTATCATATACAATGTTTAAAAATAGCTAACAACTGTCAGTAACTGCATCTACAACTGTAAGTTTATCACATTGCATTTAATTACTCAATTCGTATCAAATTAAATTACTTAATTAAAAACATTCCGAGGGTATCAAATATTCGATGATTCGCGAGTCGCATTCTACCTTTCATTTCTTGTTTCTTGGCTTCCCCCTGGCTTTCATTTTTTTTTTATTTGGCACTTTGACTCTTGGCCGCTTTTTTGGGCAAGCAGCAGTAACAACATCCAGAATAACAACAACAAGAATCTGAAGAGCTTTCGGCTCGCCACATTCTTTTCACAAAAGCATGATGATGCTCAGCTCAGATGTGGATGCTGAAGCCGGCTTCGCTGTCGGTTTAGTTACTACTTTTTGTTATGTATTTTCTCATTTGCTTTCTTTGTCGCACAGATTTATGCAATTTGCTGATGTTGTTGCTGTAATTGTTGTTGCCTTGGCTTTGGCTGCTCTTTCTTCTATCAGTTTTGCAGACAATTTTTTTTTTTTTTTTGCCAAGTGACAACTGACTACCTCGCTCTATCTCTTTCGCTCTTAAACTTTACAGCTTAGCACCATTCAATGCCAGCCTAACTGCAGCAACAACACAAACAAGAGAAAGAAGAGGAGGAGGAAGAAGCAGCACAATGTGCGTGTTGTTTCTGCTACTCGGTCGCCATTGTCGTCGCGGCTGCTGCTGCTGCTGCTGTTGGATGATTCATAAAACATGCGAGAACTGGAAAATCAAGTGGAATGCATGCAGCTGCAGCTGCGCGGGTGAGGCGACAACCCAAAACCGCAAAACGAAATGAAACTAAATGTATGCAGCGACACCAACACCAATAAAAGCCAGTGTTGTCAGAATTTAAAGCGCTAAAACAGCTAATTGGATAATAAGTAAACCGCTAGAAATATTTTTAATTAAAAAGCAGAATATAGCAACACCGATTAATTTTCCAATACCTCATTTATAATTTTTAAATTTTCAGCAAAATATTTTCAATTTAGAATTAAGTAAAAAAAAATAAGACAATTCAGGAGTTTAAATAACCTGAGTTTATTAACTATCTAGCTTTTGCAATTTCAAAATTGGTGTCTGGCTATAAAATAGCTAAAATGGCAACACTGATACAAACAGCGACAGCGACGTCAACGTCAGCTGACACAATGGCTACTCATTGTACCGGCTACTGGGAACAAAAGGCGAGCAACGAGAAAGAAGGCAACACAAAAAAAAAAAACAGCCAAATGCAATAAATAAACATTGAAAAGAATCAATTGCGTGTCTTTCACTTGGCAAAAATAATAACAACAACTTACCTTGGTATGCTAATCAAGTAGCTGAGCAGGCGACGCAAATCCTCCGGTTTCAGACGATCCCTGCGCGGCGTTGCCGGAAAGCATAGCAATGGTCCGCCCCGTCTGTCGCGACCGCCAGTTAGAAAGACAACGCGCTCCTGCAGCAGCGTCAGCAGATCGCGAGCACGCTGACCATCCATGTTGTGGGGCAGCAGCAGCAGCAGCAGCTGTTCAGGCTGACTTATTTTTTAACCGAGCTCTGTTTTTAATAGTCTCTAACTATTGTAAAGGCAGCGCAGCATAACGAATTCGCCTTCAATTTCACTTAATTTTAAATATTTCTTATTGTTGTTGTTGTTGCACTTTTGCTTGCTTTTGTGGCTTTCATTGATTTTCGCAAATTTCTCGCTGGTATTTTTCATGGTCACAGCAGCGGCTCTGTGTGCATGTGTGTGTGTGTGTGTGCGTCCGAGTTCGTGCATGTGTGTGGGTGTTTTGTTTAGAGAATGCGAAAAGAAGCAGAAAACAAATTAGCAAAGTGGACAAACGGTCACACTTAACGTAAGCCTGTTTTAATTAAATTTTGACTTATTTTATTTCACAAAATTCAACCCTCGACCTCAAACAAAACAAACACATGCACACGACAGATACATAGACACACACACACATGTGACAGGAGGCACCCACCAAAAAGCGGGTAAATGTTAAATGTCATAAATCAACTCGACGTCAGCAGCGACAGCGGCAGCGGCGTCACGCAACGGCCGCATATAACATACATAAACGCGGAAATACACAAGACACACACATATGCTCTTATTCTTATTTTTAAACACACACACACACAGCAACAAACATACAATCGTAGGAGGGGAAAGGCAAACAAATCTGTATTTATTTTGCAGCTGAGAAACAGCAGAAGTCAGCAGTCGTCAGCGTATTGAACGTCGCGCGCAATTTTTAATAATTTTATGTTCTCGCCGTCGCGTCGTTCCGTCACTTTTAATTGCCATTTGCAATATGTTTTATTTTTATAAACGCAACGAACTCCATCAACATCAACATCACATCATCACCCAGCAGCAGTGGCACTAACAACAGCAACAGCAGCACATCTTTTCACAGTTTCTCGTCGTCGTTTGAGAAGTTCTGCGTCTTGTCTGCTATTGCCTCTCTCTCTCTCTTTCCACCTTCTTCTTCACCCAACAAACTTCTGCCTCTGGATACAAATTGATTTTTTTCACTCTTTCGCCCCTTTCGTTTGACCAACCGCTTTTCAATGCACATTCTTTGATTACCATTGCACGCGTGATTGCATTTCGATTGCTTGCGACATGGGTTATATTCACATTTTTTTTGTTTACACTGGGAGTTTGTTTAAACAATTTAATAAACTTTGCGAAATTTATGCGCCTCGCTCGCTTTGTTGTTGCACTGTTAAACTCAACATGACATGTTAAACTCAAAATGGCACTGTTAACAGAATCTAAGTGTGACCAGCTGTGGCATGCACTAAAATACCAAAGCTCAGTTGTATGCTGGTATTTTTAACTACCAAATTTTAATGTAAACAAGTTGTCAGCTGTTTTCAGCGAACTGGCAACCCGCTGACTAAAAGTGCAATAAAAGTTTTTTGTTTTTTCTGTTTTGTTCTCAGTTAGCGAATATTCTGCAAAAATTCTGCGCAAATTAAAAGCTACGCTCCAACGCAAGAAGCCCCGACGCAACCAGCAACAACAGACACACGGACACGCGCCCCGCCCCCCGCACAGCTGTTCTCGAGTGAAGTTCCAGGATTACGCGGACATGGAGCGAGAGAATCTGAATCGCATGATTAATCAAACGCTGCGCCATCCGCTGAGTGGACAGCTCAGCAAGTACACAAATGTGATGAAGGGTACGAGTACACAAACAACGCTTCGGCACACCGAAGATTTGATGGCCTTAATAGAGTGAACTGCATTCTAGTTGCAAGTGATTGTTCCTATGGCAGCTATGTGATATAGTAGTCCGATCGGAGACAAATATGGCAAGGATGTGAAGGACAATATTAAATATACTCTCTGCGAGTTTGGTGGAGATATCTCTATAAATAACAAAGTTTTTCATACTTTTAGCTGTTATTCGACCGATTGTTCCTATGGCAGCTATATGATATAGTACTTCGATTGAAAGCAAATTTGACAAGGATGTGTAAAATAAGATCAAATATACTCTCTGTCAATTTGGTTGAGCTATCTCAAAAAATAACAAAGCTTTTCATACCAATATTCTTATTCGACCGATCGTTCCTATGGCAGCTATATGATATAGTAGTCCGATTGGAAACAAATTTACTCAGGAAGTAGATAATGTAACTAAAATAACCCCCTGTTAGTTTATTTGAGATACATATCTCAAAAAATAAGGAAGTTAGCTGTTATTCGACTGGTATGGCAGCTATATGATATAGTAATCCGATCGTAGACAAATTTGGCAAGGATGTGAAGGACAATATCAAATATACTCAACAAATATTTGGTTGAGATAACTCTGAAAATAACAAAGTTTTTCATACTTTTAGCTGTTATTCGACCGATCGTTCCTATGGCAGCTATATGATATAGTAGTCCGATCGGAAACAAATTAAACAAGGATGTGAAGGACAATATCAAATATACTGTCTGCGAGTTTGGTTGATATATCTCTGAAAATAACAAAGTTTTTCATACTACAGCAAGTATTCGTCCGATCGTTCCTATGGCAGCTATATGATAAAGTAGTTGGATTTTAACGAAATTTAGTCAGAATGTTAAAGACAATATTGTATACCTGATCTGTAAATTTAGTTGAAATATCTCTAAAAATAACAACGTTTTTCATACTAATAGCTTTTATTCGACCGATCGTTCCTATGGAAACTATATGATATATTAGTCCAATTGAAACCAAATTTAGTCAGAATGTTAAAGACAATATTGCATATCTGATCTGTGAGTTTGCTTGAGATATCTCAAGAACTGTCTTAGCAAATTATAATACCCTCTAATATTTATACTCACTTAAATTTAAAATGCATTTAAAATGCAAAATTATCAATTATTTAAATTAAATTAAATGATATATCTCAAAAAGATCGTTACACAATTATAATACCATCTAATTAATTTATCTATTTATTTACTTAAATTTAAATGATCACATTAATATCCAAATTGCAACTCTTTCAGGTTGGCAATATCGCTGGTTTACTGTGGACGCCAAGACGGGTTTTCTCAGCTACTTCCTGTGCGACTCGTCGGCTGTGGGCGAGGACATTGCCCCCTCGCCCCATGTGCTGGCCAACACGCCGCGTGGCCAGGTGCAGTTGGCCGGCGCCGTGGTCTATCCCAGCGACGAGGATTCGCGAACGTTTTCCGTTGCCTGTGCTTCGGGGGACACTGTGAAGTTGCGGGCGAACGATGCGCGTGCGCGACAGGAATGGGTCGATGGACTGCGCGCCGTGGTCGAGAGTCACACGAAGGCCATGGACATAAGCAATTCATCGCCGTTGCCAGCACGAGAAATTCTTGCCGCCTCCGATGCGATGGTGTCCGCTCGCCAGGCGCTCTTCCTCACCGAGCAATGGTGCGTTTCAAATCTGATCAGCATTTTAATAAATAAAAATTAATTGAATTCTGTATTTCTAGCAATGCATCTTTGGCGCGTGCCATTGAGAACATTGACTGTGCTTCCTTCTCGCCCACGGATCCCGATCTCTTGCTGCTCAAGGCCATCTCCACAGCCAGCACACAGTGCCTGCATCAATGTCTCAGCCTATTGCAGCGTCATCAGGAGATCAATCAGCCAGCTGTCGATGTGTCGCCCACAAGTATGAATCCTCCTCTGGCATATCAATAGCAAGTGCTACCCAATTAGCGAAGCTAAAACTTGTATTAAATTCAAAGCAATAAATCTGTCTTGTGTGTATATTCCAAAGAAAAACGAATTCACTTTTTATTTGGGGAATCCCCTTTAGAAAATCTAGCAATTTGTTTTTCAATTCAAAATTCATTTTAAATTGGGAAATCCTCTTAGAAAAATTCGCAATTTGTTTTTAAATTCAAAATGCATTTTAAATTGGTGAGTCCCCTATAAAAAACTCGCAATTTGTTTTTAAATGCAAAATTAATTTTAAATTGGAAAATCCTTTGTAGAAAATACTCTCAATTTGTTTTTTAATTCAAAATTCATTTTAAATTGGGGAATCCCCTTTAGAAAATCTCGCAATTTGTTTTTAAACTCAAAATTAATATTAAATTAAGGAATCCCCTGTAGAAAAAACTCTCAATTTGTTTTTATAAAATATTTTGTTTTATTCTTTTTGTTTTCAATGTGTTTTTTTGTTGTTGTTTTCTTTTGTTATTAGATTAATAAGAACATTCATTTCGACATTTAAAGTTAATTTGAACATAAAGTTTGCACTAAAAGTTGATAGAAAACTTAAACTTGATATAGTTTTTTCATATTTTGTTTTTGTATTTATTTCTTATATTTCCTGGAGATGGAATTAATAACCGATTCAAGTTTTCCGTGAAATACTCGTAATACATGTACCAAAAATTGTAGTGTTTATATGGAACATTTAAAATCTATTTTGAGGGGTGGGGAATACTTTGTTTTGTTTTGTTTTCTTTTGTTTAGCGATTTATCATATGAGAGTTACATACATACATATTTTTAATTATATATGTTGGCTATGGCTATTGCTGTAAATTAATTAATTACTTAATATATATTTAATTTGATTTTTATTTGCCGTCTTCTTTTTATAATGGTAAAAAGTTGTTGCTATTTCCACATTTAATTATTGTTTATATAATTTTCTTGTTAGTTATTCCATTGTGTGCTTTCAAAACGAAAATCTATAATTTATTTTGCCGAAAGTACGCCTAAAAGTTTCAACAGAAAAATTACATATATATTTCTTAAAAATATATATAAATATGCCAGACTTTTTTTGTATGTTAGCCTAAAACAAATTAACGAAAGTTGTTGCTTTTTTTTGGGCTCTGAGAAAATCATTATATAAAAATTAAAGTAAAGAATGCTCTTAAGATAAAATTAATGCTAGAAAAGGCACTTTAGAAGAGGAGAAATCAAATCACAATTAAATCAAATATTTTTTATAAATTTTTTGAAAATCAAATACAAAAAGTATTAAAGTGTCATTAAAATTTGTTTTTAAATTTTTTGAAAATCAGCAGCCCATCCAAATTTCTATTAAGATGACAACAACTTTCGTTAAGAGTAAATTTTGCTGCTAAATTCATGTTTTTCACAATTTTCTATAATTTTCCGTTTTAAATTTTCGCTTGTATAAATACGTTTGGTTGTTTTAAAAAATTCGCATTTAATTTACAAACATTGTTTCATTTTTGTTTTTTTGGGTTTAATCTAACATTTCATTTTTTTGTTTTATAATTTTCTGAATTTAATTCCGAAAGGCATTTTTTGTGAATTTCATTTTGTTTAGACCTAAACATTAAATTTAGTTGCTTCCATAATTTCAGTTTTGTTTTTTAGTTTTTAATGCACATCCAAAAGTTTTAGTTGTAATTTTAAATTTAGTAATTTTGTACATTTTTTTTTCACAATTAATTATAAACTAAATAAAACTGGGCACACAATTGCTAATTTATTAATGATGCTTTTTTTAAATACTTATTATTATCATTTTGTAGTTTAAAAACTTGTTGCGGGATTTCTTGTTGTTGTTGTTGTGGAATGTTCCAAGGGGATTTTTTTTTGTTAGTTTTGCATTTTGTTTAAAATTAAAGAGATCGCTATTTTTAAATCGTTTAAGTTTATGCACTATAACATAATAATACTTTCATTTTGATTTGTGTAATAAGTCGATTATTTTTTAATAATTTAAATTAGAAACTATGCAAAAATGTAAGTGGACTTAAGTTGGCGACCGATGGAAACAAAAGGAACGCGCGTTATAAATACTATATACGAGTATCTAAGTAAATATATAATATAATATAATATATGTATATCATTCAATACTAATTAAAGTAAACATTTCCAAATTACGCTCTCTCTACTTTATCTTTCTTCTTTTTGTTTGTTTATCAAATCGCATTTGATTGTTTCTAGTTGTGTGGATTCTATTCGCCGGTTGTGGTGATAGGTTCCACCTTGATGCTGTCCGCAGCTGTTGCCGCCGCTGCTGCGGTCGCTGTCGTCGTCGCAGTGGTGACACTTGCCGCCGACGAGGATGACGAAGGTATGCCGACTCCAACGCTGCTGGCGCCCACAAGCTCGGCGAGATCGTCGGCAAAGAGACGCGTGGGCGAATACTCGCGCTTGTAGCTCATCTCCAGGCCGAGCTCGGCCAGGGGCGAGTGCAGGCGTGGCGTTTCGCTGCGCAGCGGACTGCCCAGGGACTTGGACTTGTCCACATGGCCCAGACCCAGCTGTTGTTGTTGTTGCTGCTGCTGTTGCTGCTGCTGCTGGACGGCGGAGGAGCCGGCGCTGGCCGTGGGCATGGAACTGACACCGTAACCGGACTTGTGCGATTGCATGTGATGCGCCGCTGCCGCTTGTGCTTGTTGTTGGTGCAGTGCGTGCTGCTGTTGCTGCTGCTGCTGCTGCTGTTGCTGCTGATGTTGATGCAATTGCAGCTGCTGCAGGTGATGCTGCTGCTGCTGGCTGAGCAGGACGGCGGCAGCGGGATCACGATGCAGTGCAACGGCCATGCTGGGCGGCAGATTCGGCAACAGGCCGGCGGGACCGCAGGGCGAGGGCGCGTGCCGTGGACCCATCGACGGATTCGAGCCGCTGCTCAGTGCCGGCGATATGCTGGCCCGTCCCGGCCCACCGGCCAAATGCGCGGGCAAATTAAACAGCCCCGGCGGCGGCCCCGCCTCCCCGTGCTGATGCTGCGCTGCGGCGGCCATTTGCATCTGCTGGCGTATGTTGTGCGCCACGGCGGCCACTGCCGACATTTGCTCCTGGGACATTTGCTTCTGATCCACAGCGCCCCCGACGCCCCCGACGCCGGCAGCGCTGCCGCCACTGCCCATGCCGTTGGGACAGGCCAAAGCGCTTAGGCTGGCGGCGCCGCTGCCGGGCATGCCGCCACTGGCGCCTGGATAGCTCAGGGCCATGTCCTGCAAGGGAAACACGGGCTAACCCCGTTAACAGTTTAGTGCGTGCGTTTTGCATATACATAATTTAAATAAACTACTTGCAAAATCAAAATTAAAAAAACGTTACTTATTAAGTTGGCTGCAACACTTCGATACAAATGTTTGCAGATCATCTGATGATGCTAGATTTGAATAAGCAAATTTTGAAGAAATTTTATAAAATTTTGATTGTGTTTTATAGCGTTCTGTTATTTTACTTCTACCTTCTTGGCATTCTAATTTAGAAATAAAATAAAACTTTGGTAAAAAACACTACCATCCTTTTTTATTTTACTTCAAAATTTGCTTATTCAAATCTAGCAACTTTTAACGGTCACATCTGGCAGCAGTGGATCATCAATGCAAATCACACAGCTATCGATAATTGCTGTAAGCCATAACAGTGGATTTACAGACAGCTTATTTAATGGCAGTGCTGCCAATTTAGCTTTTTTCCCGTAAAATCTGGCTGTTTTTGAAGACAATAGCGGGAAAAATTTGGGAATTGCGGGAAGCTGGAATTCTGGCGTATTTAGAAATGCATTTGACTTTTTTAATGTTGCCGCCAAATTAAATTTCAATTTTTAATTGCAGTCAGCTTTAAAAACAGCATTTATCGTAATCTAATTAAAGGAGTTGCACTAATTAGTCAGACAACATAATGTCAAATCATCGATAGCTTCACATTAACAACATTGATAATTGTCATTAAGCGCCATTTTCTTTTACTAATTGTCACAAGAAAATTGTTCACTTGCCAATTAAATTTGTCTGAGTCGTGTGCAGGCGAAAGTGTTTTTTTTTGTACAATAGTTTTTTTTTTTTTTTTTTAAGTTTATGGTGAAGTGAAGTGAATTATAGTTGCGCTACCTACCGAATGTCGACCGTACGGCGGCATGTGTGCACCCAAGCTGTCGTCCTTCAAGTCCTTGGTATCGCGAAAAACGACCGTCTTGATGACGCCCTTGATGTGCTCATCGGGCCAGATGCCCAGCAGAATTCGTTGCGGCCTTCCGCGTCCCTTGGGCCGCAAATCGGGGCCACCATCGATGGATGGTCCCAGCATATTGTGCACTCGATTCGCATAGAGCACAAACGTCGGATAGGGTATGTCATATTTCCGTGCTGCCTGCGACAGGGAAAGTCCCTCCTTGAGCACACTGAAAATGGCCTCGGCCATTGTTTCGGGTCGCCATGATTTGAGGGGACCGCGTTCGCGAAATCGCATATGATGCATGAGATTTTGATTGGTGTTCCAGCATTTTTGCCACATGGACTGCAATTGATATTGGTAGCTGTCTGCTGGAGGTGCAAAATAACATACATATGTAAGATGAAATGCAATAGATGAAGCTTCGGGTAAGTGACACAAGTAGTTTTTTTATAACTTCCTCTACAAACCTGCTAACGTTGAGCCCGTGGCGCCCATCAAGCGTGAGAGTTCTCCATCATTTTTGCCTGCCAATAGAATGGAGATGCAAGTGGAAGAGAGAGAGATGACTTAGTGGGTCTTCAATTAATTGCATAACTCGCTTTAGTTAGCGCTCAATATGCCGCTTGGCACTGTCATGTAAGATGGATATATGTACATATCTATTTTCATTAAATTCTTAAATACCCTACAAATTTAATAATGCTCCTTATAAAATTTCTGTGGGCTTAGCCGTTGAGTGAGAAGCCTTAAAACTGTTATCAAGATGAAACTTTAACATTTTTTTGTATTTTTATTTATTTTTAAATAAAATTTTTATAATAGTGCATCTGGTACCGGTGTTTTCTGGAATGTTCTGAAATGTTTCTGAAGAATGAACTTTCAGAACATTTTTGGAATTTGCTAGATTTTAAATAAAGTGTATGAGCTTGTGATAGAACTTTCCAGAAAACTAGAATCAGTTTTTTCTTTTCATTTAACAAATCTCTATAAACTTGGCGTTATGTTTTTTATAAATGTAAAATTTATTAAAAATAATTATATTTTTTATTTATAATATGATATAATTTTTAAGATTAATATGTGAAACTGTAAGTGAATCTTTTTAAAGAATGTCTACATATAAATCATTTAAGAAAACCGATTAAATTATGTTTTTCAGTTACAAAAACAGATATGCAGGGTATTATTAAGTCGACTACACTTAAATATATGTAAATATATTGTACATGTGTAGTTTCTAACTTGTTCTAACAATATAATGGCTTCGATTCTAATGGTAACGATACATTTAACTGCAGTGCTTGTTCTCTGAACGTTGTTCAAGTGGCAACGTCATTGACGTTACCGTTAACGTTACCGTTGCCGTTGCCGTTGCCGTTAACGTTGCTGACGCTGTCTATTTGCCGAGTACCGTTTGCCGAGTGCCTCGTATTGAATTCACTAATTGCATAACAAAGTAACATTTGCATATTGTGCTACATACATATGTATCCTTAAACGTGTCTATATGCTCCTCATCATCATCATCATACACTACGCTACACTACAAGGCGGCCTTCTCTCCGTGTCTGCATATGTGTACATATATGTGTGTGTGGTTGTGGCTTGTCAATAACTTCATTACAAAAATTTCGCATCATAAAACATATCGCAAGTGTACTTAGAAAAGCAACTCGGGGGCCACTTGTGCCCATTTAGGCTAAGTATTACTTGTAAGTTTGCCATGTGACTGCGTGGCTGAGTAGCAGTTTAGTTGTTGTTCTTATTGTTGTTCTCATTTTAGCCTGGCTCTTGCCACGTATGAGTAATAACAGCTGCCAGACAATGCGCAAGTGCTCGAATATTCTTCGAAATATTTCGTTGCATACTTTAATGGGCGCCAGACATGCAAGTTGCAACTGGACTTGCCATTTATTTATTTTTTTTTGGGCTTATTATAATGTAAATTATATATTACTTATGTGCATTAAGTTAGCTTTGGATGTAGACAAATAACTTTATTTAACAAGGCAGTCGAGCAGGAAAAAAAACCATAATTTTGAGCGACTTTTATTTCGATCGCTTAAAAAAATTCAAAGACTTTTCTGAAAGTTTTTGCAGTCATTAAACAAATGTGGGCTATATTAGGTACTATTGCATTCTTATGTGAGGAAATTCGTAAAAAAACTATTTATTGGTTTGCTTAAATTTAACAATTATAACCTAAATAACTGCTTTACATGATAAAAAATCAGAAATTTTTTATACAAAAATTATAAAAAAGATTTTGATTTGACTACAGGCATTTTATTTAGTTCCAATTAATTTTCGAAAAAGGCTTAGCCCCCTTCAGATTCAACTTGCATGTTAAATATATATAACATAATATTATAATAAGAAGACCAATTTTTTCTATGGACGTTTATTCAACTTTATTTATTTAAAAAGACAGTTAAAAATGAATTAAATGCGAAATCTTCGCTCGATCTCTAAGTAAGTTTCAAAGCATTTCTGTCAATTGCTTAAAGTGCTTGCAACATGCACAGTTGCTGCAACAAGATGCCTAATTATATGTAGATTATATAGAATTTATGTATATGTATGATATATGTACATATATAGCAGCTGTCATTTTATATGAGCACATATGCACTATGATGTGTTTGTGCATCAAAGCGAAGAAACGTTGCAGCCATCAAACCGGCAACAGCAATAGCAACAACAATAACAGCAACAACAGCAACAACAAATGCTTGCAACATGCACATCAACTAGGCAGCCAACTAATGGTCCATTCGTGGCACTTGGTTATTGACGTTGGACTCGAATTGTATTAACAATGCATGGGACCAAAACTCGGGACGTAACTGTAGCTGACGCTGGCCACTGAACTGCCCCAGCTTAGTGGGATGGGCGGGTGAGAAAGGGGGTGTGGCGGCAGCAGCAGTAACAGCGACTGCGTTTAGCTTTGATGCAAAATCGAAACGTGGTCAACTTCATTTCGCTTAATTTCGCGTTGACTCTGCGCTCACACACATAGACATATATATATAGAAACACACACGCTAATCTGCTGCATGATGGAGGGGGGTGTGGCACTTGTGACTCTGACTCGAATGCAACTGCCTCCCGCTGCCACTCAGGTATGACATTTTGGCAGCGTCGAGTGCACCAAGACTGTCAAATGAGTTGTAATGAAATCTCGTTCAGTGCGTGTTTGACCCTCTCTCTGTGTGATTGTGTGTGTGTGTGTGTGCGTGTGTGCGTATGTTGTGCTGCTTTGGTCGGTTGCACATATAATAAATAAATTATTTGGCATTTGGTGTACGTATTATTGAAGGCAGGTGGATAACACACACTAAAACACAAATCATACATTCACACACACACCCACACACACACACAGTTGCAGCTGCGGCGCCAGCTGTCGTCCGTCTTTGCAACAAACTTGCGCATTAGCGTGATTAGTCTCAATAGTCGCTCGCTGGCATTTAGACTCGCATCAGCAACAGCAACAACAACAACCACAACAACGACACGATGCCCCCTCTAATATTTGTGCTTTGCTTTAAACGTTGCGACAAAATTAAATTATCCAAAATTCCTTGCGTTTCCGCCATTTTGACGCGACAGTCGCTGTCTGGCCTAAAATCTAAAAAAAAATCATATATATATATATACTATATATTGGGGGAAATGCGAGTAAATAAAGTACGCCCCCAAGTGTCAAGGAGCCAGGAAACAGGCGTTGCAGGCAACGGCAATTGAAACCTTTGACGAGCGACTTTTGAGACAGGTCTTTAGACCGCATCCATAATAATCATTGAGGCATTAAGCCCACACCAATTGGGCGTAAAAAAGAGCCAAACATCCTTAACGTCCACTTTGCGGCACTTGTGTGGTGTGTGTGTGTGGTAACTGTATGTGTGTGTGCGTGTGTGTGTGTGTGTAGTTATAGCCGCAGGGGTCGCTTGTCTTGGCGGTGGTTGCTGCCACAATTTTTGATTCGTTCAGTCAACAAAAAAAAATAAAGGACCCGCAATGCAATTTAAACAAAATTCACAGCAGGAAACTCCACAACGGGTGGCAAGGGCAACAAGTTGTCTAATATCCCAAACCAATATAAATCATAAGTAAAAAAAAAATAAAATTAAAAAAATAAATCAAATAGTTAAGTAAGTTTTTTAGAAACTTTACAAATACATATTTTTTTTCATTCCCAAAAACATTTTTAAAATGTTTTTTTATGCTAGCTATGACTTAAGGAGTTGATTAAATGCTGATTGATTTTTAGATCCAAAAAATTATTTATAGAAAATTTATTAAAATATAAATGCAGAATGAATTGTGCAATACCATGATCAAAATAATATTCTGCCTTTAAATCGTATTAGTTTTAACAAAGTTATAAAAGTTGGCCTATTTCTTGACCTAGCAACTTTACAAGTAAAAATTTTTGATCATGATGATTTTAGCGCAAAAAAATGAAACGTTTCAGAACTGATAAAAATAAATTTAAATTATAGATACGATTGGTATTTCAAACTGCAACAACAAATATCATAAGCTCCATTTTCCAAGTGCATTTCTAAATGCCACGAAGCTGGCACAGGAAATTGTAAAAGTATTAGATGCTAGTGTGTAAATGTATGTGTTTGTGTGTAAATACGAGTGCTGGAAACCGAAAATTAATTAGCGTGAAAAGCCTTATTGAATTGTATGCCAAGTAAAAGCATTTGACAAATCGTTTACTGCCGCTTTTGGCCAACTCGAAGACGGATACTGGCAAAAACTTGCATTAGTTTTGTAAGCTAACGGCGAACTCATTTCCTTTAGCATATGCACATATGAGTAGATGTATAGTATGTAAAATGAATAATATATGTACGTGAATGTGTGTGTCGCACTTTTAATTTGATTTAGTCGCAAAACTTGCTGGCAGTACTTCATTAAAATTTTGCAACAACAAATAAACTTGGGCTTGGAAGTTTTTGGCGCGCTTTTTTGCTACTCGAAACATCAATTACAACATGCAGCAGCTCCACTGACAGCAACAAGCGGCATATTTCCGACCTCTGGTAGAGTCAGAATTCCGCCAACACCATCAGCAGCACCACCACTACCTTCAACATCACCACCACCACCACCATTACCAGCAGTAGCACCACAACCATCATACTCCTTAACCCTTAGGCAAGCCAACAAGCGCTCTGAAGTGTGCTAGGATTTCACTTGAAAACTGCAATCAAGTGAATTTCGATATGTATGCATGTGTATGTATGTATGTCCGGGACCATATAAAAACTTCATGGATTTAATAATCAAACCATCGATGGTTAAAATGTTGCTCGAGCAGCGCAAACATCCGAGTGCTAAGCACCAAAATGGGGTAGAGGGGGACTTTGTGTTGACGAGAGGAAAATATGGGGACTTCTCTACACTTGTTCGTCATTTCCTGTACAATTTTATTATATTTCATATATGGATGACTGTTGTTATGTAAGTCTGTCTGTCTGTCTGTCTGTGTGTGTGTGTGTGAGTGTTTGTGTACGATCGGCAATAACAGCTTACTATAGTAGATATGGCCCCCAACGAACGATAACTGGCAAATGTTGCCGCTTCTATGAGTGTATATATGCAAGTATTTATACAAAATGTGAAACGTTGCTACATTATAAAAGATGCTGTCTGTATATGTGTGTGTCTGCTATGGTAGTTGCATTTAGAACGTTGTGTGTAATAATAACAGAAAAATCATTAAGTACCCGCCCAACAGTTCAATAATTTTGAGTTGCTCACCAAAGTTGCAAATGGAAAATATTTTTGCTGAGCTAAACCAAATGTTTGGTATGATGTTGTGATGTGTGCAAAATGAATCTACATTAATTAGAGAACAATTTTAATAATGTTTCAAATGGGGAAATTAATAAATAAAGCTATTCATGGGCTAATTAAGTTTTGTATGGATTCACTGCTGAATTGCTTAAAGTTGTTAAAGTTTGTAATACAAATGACGAAAACATTTTCATGCCCCAAAATTTCTGATATCCAATTTTGTGACGAATAATATTAAGTTTTACACATAAATTATTTTAAACAAAATTTTGGCACTCGGCACATTGCGCTAAAATGTCTCAATTCTAATACCAAATAAAACTCACTGTTTTGCGCAGTGCCGAATGCAAAAATTTTGTTTAAAATAATTTATGTGTAAAACTTAATATTATTCGTCACAAAATTGGATATCAGAAATTTTGGGGCATGAAAATGTTTTCGTCACTAGATTTTTACCTCGTAAAGAGGTTTTTTTATGGGATATCAGAAATTTTTGAATAAGACATCAGAAATTTTGAAATTGCAATATTTTTTGACAGTATAGTTTTGTCAATTTTGTTTATTGTTTGTACAGCTAAAACAAACTGTCTGGCAACACTGGTCCCCTTTACAAACACACATCATGTGTGACACATGCCCAGCGCAAAAGCTATCAGCACTCTTCAACTCTGGCTGCTTTGACACTTTGCAGCTGCTGTCCTATTCCCATTCTACCTTTTTAAATAAAAAATAAAGGTTGAAGGTATGCCTAAGAGCCCTTCGAAATACCTTTTTAACGATATATAGATCATATCTGTAGCTTCTATCGTTTGGACGCTATGAGGGTTTAAATTTTAGCGGTTTTTAGCGATTTCCCGCTAAACTAGCGATTTTTCGAAAAAGTCGTAGAACAAACGATTCTATATTTTGAAATATAAAATGATTTATCTGCCGCAAAAAGGAATTCACCACTTGCAAGCAGTTTATTTCCGCATTACGCTGCAAGCAGTGTACATACTGCATATGTACATGCAGTAGTGTAAAAGTAAAAGGTATATTCAGTTAATAGGTAATATCTTGTCCAAACGAATTTTGACAGATACGTGTTATGTGTCAAAAAACGCGGAATCAAATTGCCTATAACATATAACATATTTTAAAGTGATCTCATGTGTAGATTTTTCTTAAATCGCCAAAATGCGTAAAAAAATACCTTGTTTCACCTGTAGCCGCTTACCTTTTTACTTAAAAGAAAAACTTTGAAGGTATGCCTAAGAGCCCTTCAAAATACCTTTGCAACGATATATAGATCGCATCTATAGCTTCTATCGTTTGGATGCTATGAGGGTTTAAATTTTAGCGGTTTTTAGCGATTTCCCGCTAAACTAGCGGTTTTTTGAAAAAGTCGTAGAACAAACGTTTCTAGATTTTTGATCGGGAACAAGTCCTCATTCAAACTTTAAAGCTAAATCAACGCTTTGATACTAACAAACAGACAAACAAACAAACAAACAAACAAACAAACAGACTGACTTTTCATCTCGTTTTGAGAAGGGCACTAAAAATTTCAAAATAAATTATCTTTCGAGCCAGCGGTCGGATTTTGATGATCGAGGTGTCATTTCGACGCGTAATTTTAATAAGAATAGTTAAAAATTAAAATAAAAATAAAAAAGGCTCCACCGGCCCCATTAGCTCCAATCATTTAAATTTTTCCCCTCCCACTTACACCTGTTTATCTCACGAACCAGGTGAGTTTTCAAAAGTCTTAGTATGCACATTTGTAAGTTTAATTGTTACCTTTCGATCGGTATATAGCTCGACCTGATCGGACAGTCATAGCAAATTTTCCATTCTTCCTGTGTATATATGCTAGTCGCCTTCGCACCCTTAGTGCTGCTTTCGTCACTAGCGCGGACTGCCGTCCGCAGTGATTTGTATATATTTTTTTTATGCATTTTGAGCATATTACCCAGTCGTTCACTCTAAAATCCTCTTACTTTATTTCTCGCCCGACTTGGACTTTGCAGACTAATTGCCAGCAATCGTAGGATCTATCCTCCACCTTCTCTTTTGCCGCCAATAAACCAACAAAACAAAACAACAAAACTTTAATTTTGTTGTGCGCACAATTTTTTATCATTGTTTGTTAAAAACTGCGGTAATTTATACAACCGACAGCAAAAACAAAAAGTTTTACAGGTTAAAATGCCAGCAATAAACCGATTAGCAATTGGGAAGGGGCAAGTCAAAAGGGGAGAAGGAGTATGTTAGCCACCAATCAATCGACAAAATAATGCGTTAACTTTTAAAAACCACAACTACAACGCACACACGCAACTTTCCACACACACACACACACACAACGACGCATTAAACAACTTTGTGTGCGCGGAAAAGCGATTAGAAAAACAAAAGCTAAAAAAAATGCAACGAGAAAAGGCGCAAGGGCTTAGACATGCCTTCGATTCTATAACTGCTTTTATGCAACAACAATAAAAAGTTTTAAATATTGCAATCTACCAACTCAATGAGCAGTAATACGCATTGAACAACCAACGGGAACTGATGCATAGAATTTGAATACTTTTCAAAAAAAAAGGGATTTTTCAATGGGTACTCACATTTTATGTTTAAATGTGTCTGAGAGTAAAAATATATTCTCTGCTAATATTTTAAAAGAGCCATTGGAAATATACATAGAGTTGTATGACTTTGGAAATTTTTTATATTCAAAATTATTAACGAATATTGGTTTAGATGATTGCAATCGATTACTAGTAAAATTTAGCGCTTTACACTTTCACAAATTTTTTTTATTATTGTGTATTTAAATTCCGTAAAGCTAGGATAATTTTGAAATTTTATAATTTAATTTTATAGAAATTCAAAAATTATAAATAAATTATACCGTATTGATAATGACACATTCTTTAGAAAGTTTAAGGACAACTTGGCCAAAAAATATTTATATATGTGATTCCGTTTGTGTATAAAATGCAATTCTCAACGTCAAATTCAATTAGAAAACGTTATTCAAATGCAATTCGAATTGTTATAAATTTTAGTTGAATGTCCCTGTGAAGTGCAAATCGTATCGTTTTGCTTTTTAATAGCTTAAAACAATATTGCCTATTAGCACTTCATCATGCTATAAACAAGAATGCATATTTTATTGTTTATTTTGTTGGTCAACAACAGCAGCAGCAGCAGCAACAACAACCACAACTGAAAACATTTAACTTACAGTTCAAAGTGTTTTCAACACACTTGTTTTTTATATTTTGAATATCTGCCCAGTTATAAATCACGAATCTTTAATAGTCTGTTGCCAACAACATAAAAAAAAGAACAAAATAAAAAAATATTGAAAATTATTTGGGCAGCGCTTTTACCTATACGTAGAACTGCATATATGCAAACATATATGCATACAAATACCAATAAGCTGGACGATATAAAATGCTTGCCTATTTTTTGGCGCACAAATTGCAACAGACGGTTTTTTATGCATTTTATAGCTGGATGTTGTTGTTGTTGTTGCCACGGCTGCTGTTGTTGTCAGCACATTACGCGGCACATGCAGTGGCATCTAGAGGCGTGTCAGTTGCCCATTCAACCCGCGCGTGCCGCGCATCAAAAATCGCAGCAAAAATGGGGAAATGCAAAAAAAAACAAAAACAAGTATATGATGCCCAACCGCGCGGTTTTATAATCTAATAAGCAATCAATGATGTGAAAAAATGACTGGCAAACCGTTTTAAACGCTGTGGTGCACCGCACAGACCGAACAACACCACCAACCACACCACACCACCAAGAGGAGTTGCAAGTACCCAGCCTGCAAACAAGGACTCTCCCTGGTCATGGCCAGGGGATTTACCACTCATACCGCGTTTATAGCCTTTTTGGCATTTTGCATTTTATTTGTGAGCCAAAGCCTTTTTATTATTTTTGCTTTTTTGGCTGCACTCGCAACACAATTGTTGCATGCAGCTCTCTCGTGTGAAAAAAGGCAGCAGGACACAGGAAAACAGATAGACAGACGGACGGACGGACGGACTGACGAACATACTGACCGTTTACCAGTGCCTAGTGGTTGCCTCCCGTGTGGCAAGTGTGTGTGTGTAGACTGTGGCAATACACATAAACTGTAAATGCCGCTCAATGACAGAGTGTCAATTTATTAGGTGCTACAATTTATGGCATCAGTTGCACATCGCGATAACCAACGATAGCCAATTGACCAACTCCAGGTCGACCGCATAACCATTTTTTTTTGTTGTTTACATTTTAATTGCATTTAATTGATTCCAAAACAATTTTTTTTGCTCGGCGTTTGCAATTAATTAAATGAAATGCGTAGGCGTAAAATGAATTAAACATGCAATTTATTTCGTTAGACTCTAAAGTTAAATAAATAAACAAATAAAATGTGTGAACCGTTGGCAAATTTCTTAAAATATTACTACCTTACTAATCACTCAAGACAGAATTTTGCAGTCACAGTTTTTGTTAATGTTTATTTATTTAAGGTCCTAAAAGCATGTTTCATAAATTTTATTTTATTATACAGAAAGTTTAAATCGAAAGAGAACTTAATTATTAAACTTTTATAATATATTATTTCTATATTTTGTTGTTCTTAAATTACACTTAGCTCATAATCTTTCAGTCGGAACATGTTTGCATTCGTCAGAATCTTGACTATCTTCATTTACCTTTAAGCTTTTACATAATTTGCTCTCTCGCATAAATTTAAAACATTAATTAGAATAAAAATGTGGCGCCAAACAAAAAAAGGAGGAAAAAAAAAGCCACAAAAGTCTGAAAATTTTTTTAACTTGGCTATTTTCAACTCCTTGCCTTGGCCTACCTTGTGTCTACCTTTTGGGATATCTTAACTACGATTTCGCATCCCTTGCTGCTACTGCTCTGATGAAAAATGGCGAAATGTCTGTAGGAAAATGTCTGGGCTGCTTCGTTGCGTTGAAGCGCGGCTAAATTTAATTTTAAATTTTATGAACGCACATCAAAAAATAAGCATGAGGCAGAGAATTACTTGGGGGTTGCCTCGTCAAAGTTGTGGCATTAAAATATGAAAAACAATTAAGCCAAACATCTTCCTCTTTTTCTACTTCTAACGTTAACTTTTGGTGGCGTCTCAGCGTGGAAGTTGTAATGTATTAGAAAATGGCTGCCAAGCAGTTGCAACGGCCCAATTCCCATTCCTTTTTTCATTCATTTTCCTGTAGCTCATTTCTATTAAAATGCTGAAACAAAATGAGTATTATGTATTTCAATTCATTATGAATAATTCAACGCTTGGCATGCATTTTATATAAGACAGCGCGGTAACGTTGAAGTTTTCAACTGTGCTGCATACGGCGTGGAGTGTGGCACGAATGTTGTACAACACACAAGACACTTTGCTGCCTGTTGCAACTTCCTATATATACATTTTTTTTTGTATTTTTTTGCGGCATATTACGGGAATATTACGGTTGCAGACAACTTGACAACGCGTCTCTGTCTCAATTCTATTGTTTTCGGTTATTTTGTTGCTGTTGTTCAACAATAAAATGTAATAAATTATTTAAGCTGCCAGAATGCACATTTTGTAACAAGAACCAGCAAAGTGCTGCCTGGCAGCAATTGCAACGAGCTGTGAAATATGCTGTACTAAACACTCAGTTTTCGATTTTAGCAATTGATGCAAATTAATGGATCTCTTTTCCCAATGACTAATCTTCTGCTAACTTAAATTGTCTGTAGGAACTGTGTATATAAATTGAAAACTTATATAAATTATTTATGCAGAAATTCATTTTCGAATCAATAAAATATATGGCATTCTTTTATTCATTTATTCTATCATATTTGCTTCCCGGCATTATATGTAGAAAAATCTACTTTCACGGTAATTTCAGTTTCAGTTTCAATTTGTTTCTATTTGGTGAATTATGTATCTTATAATACAAAAAAATATTTGACAAAATTAAAAAGATGTTTTAGAGTTAGTTTTGACTCCAAAAACACTACCTATAAGCCTACTTTCAGAGCTAAAACTTGAGTTCAGTTCAGACCTAGACGGAAAACATTTTCGTTAATCTATGCAAGAGGCAAGCAAAAGTATTTTGCATAGTAAAAGTGGCAGACGCTATATATATAGACAAAATGTTGTTGCTATTGTTGTTAGAGACTAGAGTTTATGGCTGTTTTGTTGGTTGGTTGGTTGGTTGGCTGAGTTTGTAGGGTTGGTTAGTCACTTGCCACTTTTTAGGTCATAAGACGTTACGCTAAAAGCGTCGTTCAACATTTCGTTCTATTTTAAAGACATTTCATGTGGGCCTCTTGTTATTTTTGTTTTAACTCATTGTTGTTGTTGTTGTTGTTTGCTGCTGCCGTCAGTTTTAAGATTGGCACTTGATTGGCGTATATTTCCTGTTGCATATTTAAGTTTTAGCCAAGTTATCGTTGTTGCCCCAGACCCAAAGACGAAAAACGTATGCTTGGCAAATGCATTTCTATTTGTATAACTGACATAGAAATTTGCATTACCTACCGTTGGCCTGGCCGAAGCTCGAAATGTTAACGGCGGTTGTTGATTTGATGTTGTTTTTTTGGTTATGGTTAGAGGCCTACTTAAAGCCACATTGACTTTCTGCTGCAATTGGCATTCTTATTGCGGCTGATTTTTTGGCTTTTTCGAGCGCATTTAATTAAATAAATGTAATAAGTAAGACTCAATGCATTGACATTTCATCTGTCGCGTAATTTATAATTTGTGTTGCCATTATGGTCAGCCCACATATGCGATTGTGTGTGTATGTGTGTGTGTGTGTGTGTATGATTTTTATTTGTTTGTGTGCAACAGAAGTTGCAGCTGCAACTGCCACTGATGCGGCAGCTGCTGTTGTTGCATTCATTTTGGACTGCGCTGCAAATATTTCGCATTAATATGGCGGAAAATCCATAATCGAATTACAACACTGCGGCTCTTTTGTTTCCCATCACTACATGTGCATGTTTGAGTGTGAGTGTGAGTATGTGAGTGTGTTTGTATCGCTTTAATTGAATCCTTAACACTTTTGAGCTACTTACGGCCAACACGTTGCGTATGCGTAACTTTTTTATTATTATTGTTGCTATTGTTGCTGTTGCTGCTCATGTTGCTGTTGTTGTTTTTGTAGCTGCTGTTACAGCTTTCAGGGCTGCATACAATACATTAAATCTGCAATGCTGCTTTTTAATAGCATAACTAGATTTAGACTGCCCTTGTTTATATTAAAAAAAAATAATTTATATTTTTTGTTTATATTTTTTGGTATTTAGATTTTTAGCTTTTTTTTATTTGTTCAGTTTTCATTTCGTAGTCTTCAGCCCTGGTTTTTATTTCAATTGATTTGTCTGTTTTCAATAAACTCAAATAAACAAACCGTTCAATCTATTGGAACGTACTCTTCCATTGCATTTTCTGCCCCCTCCATATATTTTTTTTTATCCGGACATGGTGTCTCTTAATTTTTTGCGCTACCCTGTATCCATATGAGTGGAAAGAAAGGGTATATTGATGTTGTGAAGATGTGTAGTAACATTTGTAGAATGTAGATTTTTTTTGTAGGTTATTTGTATATTTTTGTGCTTCTCGTATTTTTCTAAAGTTGTCTTATTATCTTAATTTTTTCATCAGAGTAGATTGCCTTAAGATTCCTTTAATATATTTCTCCATTAAATTTTCAATTTTATATAGGGTATTCCACAGTACAACACTCTCATATAGTCATGCTCTTGTTTATTTATATATGTATGTACGTTAGGGTGTCCCTTATTTGGTCAAAGTCAATATTTTTAAACGCATACGGGCTAGTTCTGTTCATTAGGTCCTAAAGCACTCAGAAATAAATTTTCATCTCAATCGGAGTACGATAACCCGTGCCGACTTGGATCGGAAAATTTCAAAATTATATGGGACAAAAAAAAATTTTTTTTTTTTTTTAATTTTTTATTTTTTTATTTTGTTCATTAGGTCCTAAAGAACTCAAAACCAAGTTTTCACCTTGATCGGAGTACGAGAACCCATTCAAATTTGCCTTAAAACATGAAAAATCATCGAAAAATGTATAATCAGTGTTAAAGCACTGTTTTTCATGTTTCGATGCAAATTTGAATGGGTTCTCGTACTCCGATCAAGGTGAAAACTTGGTTTTGAGTTCTTTAGGACCTAATGAACAAAATAAAAAAATAAAAAATTAAAAAAAAAAAAAAATTTTTTTTTGTCCCATATAATTTTGAAATTTTCCGATCCAAGTCGGCACGGAGTTATCGTACTCCGATTGAGATGAAAATTTATTTCTGAGTGCTTTAGGACCTAATGAACAGAACTAGCCCGTATGCGTTTAAAAATATTGACTTTGACAAATAGGGACACCCTAATGTACGTGTATAGCGTCACACGCAGCTTATTGGCATATTGACAATTACACGGGCGATACATATAAATTAAGTAAACGGCCGATCGGCGGGACGTCTCTGTCCAGCAGCTGCGTCGACTGCGACTGCGACTGCGACGGCGACGTCGACTGAGGCAGACGCTCAGCTTGATGCGGCTGGCCAAATTTAATTGACAACTTACTGTTGTACTGTTGGCTACAAGCCGGGGGCAGACGCGCCGCACAATCTGTCACAGCTCAAAGATACACACACACACACACACACACTACACTAACATATGCAGATTGACCCGTGACCCGGCTTACAAATTAAAATTCAATATTAACGGTCTGAAATAAAAAAAACACAAAAAAAAAATATAAAAAAGAAAGACAAAATGAAAATAATTTAATAGCAACATCGCAGCGACAACTGTTGCCAAAAGGGGGTCAAGCGGGGGGCATAGAAATGTTGGCTGTGTTGTTGGCCAGTGTATTTCCATAATCGTGACTTCATAAAAATTAAACTTCGATTTAAAAGTAATGAGCAACATGACGTGTTGTTTGTATTCCAATTGCGAGTAGGAAAAAAAAAACATTATCATAATGATGATGAACAGATAATATACTAGCAGTTGAAAATAATCCTGCTTTTGACTACGATTGTGGCAGTTGATTAAATATGTATGCAAATAATGATAATAAAATATAGAGACTTTCAGTTGAAATAACTATAAAAGTTTTTAAAAATTTGTTTAACCTAAAAAAACAATTATAAAATAAATTTTTTTTATTTTAAAAATTAATTGAAGTTTAAAAATCTGAAACAATTTTTTGTTTGCCATTTCAATAGCTAAAATATCAAAGTATTTTCTGTCTATTTTTTTCTAACTTTCATACAAATATTTTTAAATATAAATCAATTCAAACAAATTTCTATTTATTATTCAAGCAACTTTAAAATGAATTAAAAACATTCAAATTGCAATAAAAGTAAAATAATAACCGTTTGTCTACATTTAAGTGCTATCTTAATAGTTTTCACAGTCAAAAGGGCCAAAGCCCGATAAATAATATTGATATCTTTTTGGCTGATGGGCAACGTTGCATTGACAGCGGCCCAAATGACACTTGGCCCAAACGATGGTGTGAAAAACGCAAACACTCAGACACCTCAGCTTCAGCTGGATGAGCAGCTGTCTTTCTGTCCCAGTCCAAACTGTTTTTCTCTCTCTGTCTCTCTTTCGCTCTCTGTGTGCGTATTTGTGTGTATGAAGCTTGTGGGTAAATATTTTTAATACGCGTCGCATTCAACCGCAATACAAGGCAATTAAATATTTCAAGCCGCACGCTTCCCAACGCCTCTCACATCCGACACAAAAACCGAGTTGAGCTCAAAGCGCGGAGTGGGAGGAAAGGAGGCAGTCGACATTTTCCGGCCGAACACAAAAGCAACAACAGTTTATCCTGCCAGTTGGCGTTGGCGGTCAGGATGCAACTGCAACTGCCACAGCAACTGTGTCTGCTTAATGTATACATACCTACATACATTTATATACATTTACATACATATATGCAACTGTATCTGTAACTGTATCTGTATCTGAAGCTGCATCTGAATCTGCATCTGTTTGTGGACAACGATTGTCGCTTGATCTTTATTTTTTTTTTATTTTTTACTGTTTGCTGTTGTTTCTGCGGAAAAGTTGAAGAGGGGTGGAAGGCAAGAGGATGCAACTGCCGTTGCAATTGTAATTTTTTGCGCTTTTGTTTTAATTGGCGCCCATAATAATCAAATAATTTGTTTATTGAAAAACATTTTTTACAATTAAGTAAACAACAAATTGATTTCCAACATGAATAATTGCCTTTACCGTCGAGGCAATATTCTTGTTTAATCGTCTGCCCGACGTTGTTTGCACGAGTATTGGCAAGGGTTTGTGGAACTCTGTCTGGATGTACATACTATATATATATATTTGCATATATATAAATATATTGGCGTTGATCAACGGGGAATGCAATTATTGAAATAACTGAAATAATAACAATCAACACTCAAACCACTAACACACTCACAGAGTCCTTTTTATACTGCTGCTGCTTCTGCTGCATGGGGCGTCAAATGTTGCACGTTTTTTGCATTTTTGTTGCTGCCACACGCAACGAGTGTCAAAATATGCACCCAATTTTGCTTATTAAAAATTCCATGAACTGTCATAAATGCATGTGATGCTAAAGGGGGCAGCGGGGGGCATGCAGGTAAAGAAAGCACCCCATTCTTGGAGAGTCATATAAAATATTAAACAAATTATTATTGTGTACGCAATTTGATTCATTACTTCTTAATTTAGTAGTAGTATGGGTAGAACAGGAATTGTTGCATACTTTTAGGGGCATGTTGACAATATTTAATTTGCAGATTTGACTAGTTTTTTAAGGTTTTCTTGAATCTATAGTGATTAATTTTTGTATTTTATTTATTTACTGTCAATAAAAAACAGTCAAAACAAAAATTATAAAAATTTAAAATATATTCAAAAACTCAAAGATTGAAAAAATGAAGATAGACCAAAAGGAATAAAAAAAAAGATTAACGATAAAATAAAGAATGTTTTTGACTGTTTTTTTTTAATCTTTCAGTTTATTTGCCAATATTTAAAGTGTTTTTAAATGAACTCTGGTTTTTCCGTTTGTAACCCGCTCTGGGCACATTTTTCGCTGTCTGAAATGTGTAAAGCAATTTCAAAGCTAATTTGTGCTATGTGGATGGGCGGTCAATTGGTGGAGGAGGCGGGGAGGGTAGCTGCGTAGCAAATAATTCAACCGGGGGAGAAGGGGTGGGTGCAATGTGCATTTGATAAACTGTCAGGGAATGGCAAACTTCACTTTGGGCATATTTAATGAAAATGTTGCCAAATTGTGGGGCGTAGATGGGGTGAACGAACATTGAACGGGACTTGCAAGGGGGGGGGGGGGGTGACATGTGGGCATGTGAGCAAGGGGCATGGGGCATGATTTTGACGTAACACTTTGGTTGCGATTTGACATGACAAATATGTGCATTGGCATGCACGACAAACACACGAGGGAGGCAAACATATGCAGCATCATTCTCATCATTATCATTATCATTATTAGGATTGAGCATAATGATCATCGTCATGATTCACGTTGCTTGATTGTCATCATTATCATTATCAGTGCGCTGATTATGATGTTTGAAGTGGGCCCATTTTGCATTTGCGCATTGCATGATTCAATAATGATTGAATTAATTGCGTTAATAACTGACACTAGGCACAGTACGGACAGTCCTGTCTGCTGCTGCCCATTGCCTGCAACCTGCATCCTGCATCCTGCTTAAATTCTGCCTTCCTGCCATCTCCTGCTTCCCCTTCCTGCCCTGCCCTGCAATGGCTCAAAGACGCTTTGTGCCACTATCTTAAGTGTGTGCGCGTGGCAAAGCCGTAGACAAACTCTTGGTCATACAAATCGAATTTGCTGCTAAGTAGCCGCAGCATACGGACACCGGACAAAATCGTCCTGTGGCTCCAAATTAGTGATTTTGATTTGCGCATTACGTATACGTCATGTGTGTGTTTGTGTGTATGTATTGCATCCGTTCTGTTCAACTATCTATACATTTTCTGTGACAGTGACAGTTTGTAGTTGTTGGCGTTTGATTGATAACATACGATTAATAAAATATTGAACAGGCACAACACTCACACACACACACTCTAACACACACATACCTTCTACAATTTGCTTGCAACATTTTTGCATGAAAATTGCTGCAAAAAAGCATAAATCAGTTATTGGCAAACTAATTTATAATAAATTGATGGCCTCAATGGTGTCTGACCATTATTAGATGAGATGACTATAATATAATTTGTTTATTTGTCTGTTTTGATGCATGTCTATGCTAATAATTGTAAACAACAATATGCTTTCACAGCAATTGCATAACAATCCAGCTAAATTTCAGTTACATATCATGATTTTGACTCGCTATGTACTTTAAACAATTATGCACCCTAAATCATAATGGAAAGAATAACTATTAAATCAAGAGAAATATAATGAGTTCTATTTTATAATTTAATATTCTCTCTAAAGTTAAATAATTGGGAGATATTAAATAACGTAAAGTATGGAATAGAAGCTTATTTACTGTCTGAAATTATATCACAATAATTAAAAACATTTCTGATATTAAAAGAATCAGTTTTCGATAGACTGTCTTCTTTTCTTGCAAACTTGGCTTAAATCCCCCTAAAAGTTGTGACATGATGCATGCAACAGTGCAGCATTTTAATCAGGCAAATGTATATGTTTATGTTTATAAACATATGCAAGTGTGAACACGTTTTGAGTATTTTGTATTTGTATTTTCAACATACGTACTCATATGTCTATGCATTATGCTTTTGTATCAATGATAATTATTTGTCTGATGTTGTGCCTGCCTCCAGTTGTTGTTGTTGTTACTGTTGTCAGTCGCTGCACACACAAAAGGAATCAAACAAAACTTTGTGCCTTTGTCTAGCAAGGGAATGTATACGGGAAAGGGGGCTGTGTGTGAGCTGTGTCAAATTAAAAGTGAGAAACAGATGCGGCAGAAAGACAAAGGTGCCAAAAGGTTGATATCTACGCCCTCCTCAGGCACACCTCCCTGGCTTTTTTAATATACTTGTAGCTAACGCGTGAGCGAGCTATTCCCTTTACTTTTGTTTGTTTGTTGCAACATACAAACACGCATACAAACACAGACGCAAACAAAACTTATGCATACGCAAACAAAAGCGGCACAAAATAATAATCATAAGCAGAGATACTTATAGAAAAGACAGTCATGACACTCTGCAAAATAAGAAAAAAGTTGGAAAAATATGCAAAATAAAAACTAAAAGAAAATCCAAAAAAGAAGAATAAAGTTTTGTTGAAGTGGAAATAATATTGGCGGAAGAAAAAGATGGGAAAATATGGAATAAATTAAAAATTTGTATTAAAATTCTGCTAATTAAAAATGGCAATTAAAAAATTTTTACCTCGAATTGAAGATCATTTATTAACAAGTATTGTTTTTATGTTTAAAATATAACTTATAGGAAATGTGCTGCAAAATGTTATAGGTGAAACAATTTTCATTCAATTTAGCAAGGGATATTTTGTATAAAATCAATGTAAAATAAAATACAGATCTTCATGCATTCTTTTTTAAGCAATTGAATAATTGTGTATGCTGGGAAAAGTTGAATTGTGGTTTTCATCAGACTCTAATTACACTTAAGCAAAATGAATTAAACAATATGAAATATATTTAATCATATTTAATCTTCTTTCTTGATTTTATGTTATTTTTACAAAATGCTGAAACTCTTTCATTTATTATAATTATAATTACTAGACATAACGAGCTTATTTAATCCTTTTTATTATTTTATTGGTCTAAGTTCGTTGTTTGCCTTGAAGCGGTCATGCCTTGCAAATTGTTTTGCAGTACTTGAAACTGACGCTCAACTAGCCATGAAACCGCACACTTATGTGCACACTTGAATTTCAGCTCAAAACACACACACACACTCAAATTATAATTATACCTAAAGGGGATGGACTTGGTCTTGGTCTTGTTCTTGATTTTGCTGGCCTCCCAGGCGAATGTGCTACAAATGTGCGCCCGCAAAAGTATGCTATGGAAAATGTTGCTGAACGACGGGGGCTGCTTAAGTTTAGATGCTATACAAAATGTGTGTGTGTGTGTGTGTGTGGGAGTGTAGGTGTGAGTGAGAGTCAGACAAACTTGCCAGACAGTTGTTTATGTGATTGTGTCAATGTTGTTGTTGTTCTTGTTTAGTGAGAGCTGCAGCTGGCAGTGAGAAGTTGCTGCGTCTCAGACTCATGTAAATGTCCTTGCAGCAACTCCTGCTCCTGCTCTCACTCTCTCTCTCTCTCTTTTGTGCAGCGGACAGTTATGCTTGTTGGCACTTTTGCGCTCACTTGACTTTAAGGCTTGCAGGCTAAAGAGGCTCAACAAGTTGCAATGGCGTGAGGAATAACCACAAATAAAACAAAAAAAACAAAAAAAGGGCAAACGCAAACAAACAAAGCAGCAGGCGAAAGACAGGCAGATAGACAGACAGTCGGACAGTTAGACAGACAGTTCATTTTGGGTCCACAAAAATCACAGCACGCCAAAACAATGAAAGCGCTAAAATATCATGAAAAATCATGTCGACACTCAAAAGTGAACCTTTTTCCAAAGGCAGTCAGGCAAAGTGGCACTGCCAAGTGGCAAGTGGCAAGTGGAAGGCACATTAAAAGCAAACGCCGCCAAAAAAGTAACAGCAATGCGACCCCAAAAAATGTTGGCAAAGTGCCGCATAAGGATTCACCAGGGAGTCTCTAAGGGATGTAGTTGCGTCCTTGATGGTATTTTTTTCTTTTTTTTGCATTTGTGGCAAGAGAAGGCAGGCGGAAGTTGAGCGGCTTGTGGCAAGTCTTTTGGCTTTGCCAAGCGTCGTCTGCCCTGCAGTCAGTCTGTTCGCTGCTGTCTCTCTTTTTATTTTATTTTTATATTTTTTTTTTTTTTTTGGTGTTGCTTGTACTTGACCTTGAGCTAAAAGGCGAGGCGTCAACAGCAACACAAACTTACAAACACACACAAAAAGGAGAGAGAGACGTGAGAGAGACACACACACACACACACAGACAGTTGTAGCAGACAGAGCAGAACAGAGCTTTTTTGAAGGATGAGGCATGCCGCTTGTTGCTTTCTCACACATTTTGTGATTTTGCGTGTGTTTGTGCGACTGTAAGTTGTGCCAGGCTAGCATACATAAGGACACTGTGCCAACTGCTCTTGCTCAGCTTCCTTCTCTTCTGCTCCCCCATTCCCTCTGTTATCTCAGTTCTCTCAGCTACTTAAACTTTGTCTCCGTTTGGCAGCATTTTGGCGTCTTTTTGCTTGCTCCATTTTGCTGTTAACTTGGTAAAATCTGTTTGCGTTGATTTCGGCATATTTTTCAAATGTGTGCGTGCGTTTCGCTGGGCCTATTCAGTTGTATTACGCAATGTACATATAATAAAAACAACAACAACAACGAGAACAACGCCAGCAACAACAACAACAGCAACAACACTAACTGATTTGTTATTTGTTGTTGTTTGTGCCGCAAATATTTGTGGTTTCCGGGTTTTTGTGGCTTTTTCAACACAAGCGCAACATGTTGCCGGAGTTTTTTCATGCAGCGTTGACACCCACACACACACACACACACACAGACAGATAAATACATGCTCATACACACAGCAGCCATTTGGCAACTTGTTGCTGGTCTGTGTAAATTGTTGTTGTCGACTTTTTTTCGCTCTTGCCGCATCGTTGGCAAATGCAAAATTTTAATTTGTTGATTTACTGCTTTGACACTTCATTGAAAAATATATACACACACTCACACACACTCACACATGTGCAGTCGCACATTGTATAGGCATTTATTTAGCTGTCGCTTAAAAATATGTTTGTTGCCTTTTTTTCGCACACAATTTGCCCGTATTTTATGTGCTGCATTTTTAATGCTGTTTTTGTGTCGCATTTGTCAATGTGAAATAATCTGTGGCATGTTTCTAGTTTTGCATTGCTCGCTATTATGTAAAACTTTAGTTTATTAATTTTGTAATCCAATGTATTTTTTTGGGCGCATTTAGCTAATTGCTGGCAATTGCATTGGTTTAATGTTTTTTTTATATTCCTGCACTCCCCTATGGTTTTGATTTTGCGGTTTAATTTTAAAGCGATTTGTCACCAAAAAGGCGGTTGCTTTTAATGCAATTTGTTTATAATTTTGAAGTGCAATTAATTACAATTATTTTCTGATTTTTCATGCGTGAATATGGACAGTGGGCAAAGAAATTTGGCAGTAAATGGTGTAGTTAGTTTTTGTTTTTAAATAAATAATATTGTATAAACAAATTAAGGCCTAATATTTTCAGTAAATTTAGTTGTTAGGGTTTTTAATATATTTATAGAATATTATTTATTTAGAATTTTTTTTTTGAGCAGTAATTTTTGAACATATTAAATACCAAAGTCTCTCTCAAAAAAAAACTTTTCTTTTCTTATGTTTTGTTCTCAATTACTTTTCATTATGCATGTTTACAAATTTTAGCTTTAACTTATTCAGATAAATTTTAATTTCTAAAAACATGCTTAAAACAAATCTCCTTTTTTGAAATAGCTTTTTGTTTAATATGTAACAGAAAAATGTTGTTTATGGTATTTGCTATTTAAGTACGCTTTTATTTTCCTCTTCGTAATTGTCACTTCACTTGTGGAAGTCATAAACTGTTGCCCACATGGCCATTTCAGTAATGGCTAAAATCGCATGAAAATAGCAATTGCCGTTGAGGCAAAGAGACGACTAAATATCAACGCTGATATTAGCTGCCCACAACAACAACGAAACCACTATTAACAAAATAAAACAACAGCTACAACAATTTTAGCTTTAGTATTATAATAATAAAGTGGCAATGTCGCAAGTGGCAACTGCCAAGTGGCAAGTGGCATAAATTGCAGCCTCATTCAAGCGGCCGTAGCGGAAGTGTATGTAGAGTAGTCGTAGGTAGACCAAAGTGAATTGCGTAGAGGAGAAACTCAAGAAGAGAGAGACAGAGAGAGAGAGTGAGAGAGAGAGATAGAAAAAGAGCAGCAGCAATTGCAGCTTAGTTCAAAATATTCAGCGTCAGCAGCGTCTCAGCGATATTTATCTGCATATGTAAGTAAAGAGTAGCATACGAGTTTTATATACTATTACTATGCCGTATGTAGATTTGTAATCAACGGCCGACAACAACCAGTGCAACAACAACAACAACAACTACAACAGCAACAGCAACTCGAGGAAAAAAAGCACAAGCGCCAGCGAGGAAAGCAACATGAAAAACAAAACTACAACAACATGTGTAATGTGCTGTGTTGCGGCAATAATCACTCTATGATGTTGTTGCTGTTGCTGTTGCTGTTGTTGCTGTTTGGTGTGCCACATATGAATGAATGCCTCTGTATTGTTGTTGCTGTTGTTGTTGTTGCTACACGCTACTATGTGTCGGCATTTAACTTCTCAACTTTGTTTTTTTGCATTGTCCGTTTGATGTGGGCGGGCGGCAAACGGGGTGGGACAAAAGAGTGGAGGAGGGGGACAAGGGGAGCTGGACGCTCGCTTGGAAAAGCAAGTGCAGGAAACTACTTTGCATTTAATTGTCTGTAATGACGTGCAATATAAAATGTTAAAATCTAAAAATGTACAAAAAAAATAGAAGAAATCCTACACACACACAGAGGCACAACAAGAAATGATGTCGACACAGATACAAGTGCAAATGTTGCACAGTTTTCATTTGCATGGCCTTGCCGATAAGCGGGAAAATGCATAAGTATATGTGGTTATATGAAGTGTGTTTTAAGCCAACTGCTGTTTGATATAAAGATTGGCTTTATGAGGTGTCTGAGATTCAAATAATTCTACTTATCTCATTCCATGTTTTTATGAGTGTTTCTTAAACTCAAATTGATGCTGGTTGTAATTAACTTTTCTTACGAATTTGATTGACATAAGAAATCGGAATTTACAAAATTATATACAACTAAAAGTTTTATTCATTCAAGTGTTACTAATGGGTATTTTTTAATTTTTTCTATTTGTTTCCGAGTGCTTCAAGTATAGAGATTACTTATTTATTGCATTAGCCACAAAAATACTGATAGTTTAATTTATAAAGATTCTTGTTTATTATTCTATTTATTTTTACATATTTAATATAGTTATTTATAGTTTCTCCTGTAATTTGATGTTTAAATACAATTCATCTTCGTTTTAATTTTCTATTGATATAGATGAATGTAAATCGTCTTATTTTTTTCACGTCTATCTTTAACCTCTACATTTCCAGTTCTTAATTCTGCTCACCAGCAATAATAAAGTAATGAATTACAAGTTGCATCTGAAAACAGGATTCCAAGTATGTTTCACATTCATCGTTTGCTTGCTCCTTTTGTACTTTTTTTCACTCCTTTTTAATATGATTTAACTAACTTTTTTTAAGCGCTTGAACTCAAAGCTTAGTTTAGTTACGTTTCTTTTTTTTTGTTGCTACCTTCTGGCTGGTTGCAACGTTTAACTACGTGTATTGTGCTACTTTTTTATGTGTGTGGCACACACAGTTATTGCTTGTGGTTCCTTAACTTGCGCTCTTTGTCTCTCTCTTCCTCCCGCTCTGGTTACCTTATTAGCTGACAAACTGTGGCGAGTTGTGGCTTGGTTATGATTTATGCTTTGGCAATGCCAATTTACGACTGCGCCAAGTTACGAGTAAATTGTAAATTAGAAATGTGCATTGATTGCTCTACATTTTGTCGCGCTCTTAATTGCGGCAACAAATTAACGTAAATTAGTTGGGATTTTTCAAAAAACCATAAACTTGGAAATGTTATTAAGTTTTTAAAAATTGTAAAAGGTTTTAGTGTGAACTTAATAAATTATAAAACAGGCTCCCCACTTCTTTCAGTCTCCTGCAATTTTTATGGCGCGCGTCGCAAATCGAAATCAACAAACCCCTCTACTAATCTTCACCCCCCACCACCCTCTTACACTGTTGGTTTAAAGGGGCTTACGTGCGCAATTGTGCGCTAAAACCAAACATGCATATTTTCACTTATTATTTTCATACATAGAATAAAAAAACAAGCAGCATAATAAGCGTAAAGTTTTATCAACTAGAAGTTACCCTGCACAAAGTTATCTTGAGTTTCTTGCTTATGCTGCTGCATAAACCCTTTGCGATTGACTGTTGGAGGGTATAGAATACTGAACTGAGCAGGAAATCGACTCACACGTAGTCGCCGCCCGCCTATGACGACTCTGGTCGGTCTATTGAGCCGTGAATATGTTGGAATATATAATCAAGTGTAACGCAACACGCCCTTGCTGCTTGCCACATGAGGGTGGCAACTGCCTTCAATGACACCCTTTGCTCATGGCGGCGCACATGACTGAGTCTCAAGTCGAGTCAATCACCGCAGCAGCGTCAAAGTCACTCGCAGGCAACCGAGAAGGGCAAGGGGCAAGGGGTGTGTGTCATGTGGCATGGGGCACAAGGGGCAGGCAGTCAGTCAGTCACAAGGCACATCACTTGCTTCGTTTGGCGCACAAGTGAATCATAATAATATTAAATTTGATTTTCAACCCACTGCTGCTGCTGCTGCTGCTGGCTGCGGTAGGCAAAAGGACTCGGCGTCGCTGTCGGCGTCGCAGAAATTGCGCTGATTGCGCAAAAGTATCGATGACTTCTTGACGCCTCTGTTTGTGGGCGTGTCTGAGTGCCAGTGTTGTGCTCGGCCCCGCGATTGCTTAATCAAATTTTGTGCGAACAGAAGAAGCTAAAAATATGGAGAGGAAAAAAAATAAATAGAAATGCGATCGACTTGGGCATACAAATAATGCAATTTCCAGCAGCAACAGAAGCGCCCCAGCAGCAACATATACTCGTACAGCAACAACATTGTTGTTTTTATTATTATATGTATTTTTTGTGCCACACACAAAAACTTAAATAAATAAAAGGCAAAAACGTAGCAGCCGCCTGCATTTTTATGGCTACTGCGTTTGGAGCAATGCATTTTATATAGTTGCTGCCTTTTACGGCTGCGCCTGCCACCTGCCACTAACTAACAACAACAACAACAGAAAGAACAACATCCATTACCACCCAACAGCACCACCCACTGTGGTTGTAAATTTTATTGTAGACTTAAGCCAGTGGCTGCTGCTGCTGCTGCTTCTGTTGTTGCTGCTGCCCTTACTTGGCCTTGGCAACATTTGCAGCTCGGCAACAATCTTGCCAACGGCTGAGCTTTTACGAGTCATTCTGAAGAGTGAATTAAACAGTTTGGAAAACCCTTTTCAAACTAATAGAATAGTTGGAAAAGTGTTGCATGCTAAAATAGTTAAATACTTTTGCCAAGTGTGATGCGCTTTCGTTGGCATTAAAACTAATCTAATCTCATGAAGATTCTTTGTTTAAAGAACTTAAGAATTAATGAGGAATGTCCATTGAGTCTACTAAGCATAAAACCAGTATTATTCTTTTTAACTTGATTGTTTTAGTTTAAAAGTAACATTGTCAGTTTCCCAATATTTAAACTTAATGATGTTAATCAAGATATTTGCATATAAAGCATATATATTCATATTTTTATTTGTTTTTTCTTTATAAATTGATTATTGACGAGATTCATTCCAGCTACTTTTTAGAATGTCTTACTTTTTTTGTCCCTCGTAGAACTACTAGGAACTTTATACCTTTAGCTTTATCTACGATTCGTGTTTTGTGCACTGATTATAACAACCTTTATTACGTTTTCTTTACAGAATTCTCTCCCCCCATCCCTTTTCCTTTTCCTTACTAGAAATCCCTGACCTTACTAACTCTAATTCTTGTATTGTTACTAATTATTACTACTAATTATTTCTACTAATACTTATTAATTTAATTGAGTTTTTTTATGGGTTCTCCCCAATCCTTGCAATAAATGTTAGCACATTTTAAAAATTTAAAAAATATTTTGAATTCATGGAGATTTTTAATTTCTTATCTTTTCAGTAAAATTTCAATTTAATTTTCATAATTTTAATGTAACTTAATTTTTATGTTACTCAACTCTTACTTAAACTTTTACATTAATTTTGGTCAAATGTATTAAGTTGACATTAAATAAATTAATATTTATATTTGATTTATACAATATTATTAATTTATTAATAGAAATAATAATTTATATCAATAAACTGAGGTTAGCTAAAAATTATATACATATATTTTATTTATTCTTTATTCTTTGAAAATTTAACAAATTAGTTTGCCTAAACACACTTGATTTAGCTCTAATTAATGTCCGGTTTTAAATCCATCTCTGTCTTAATCGTCCAATTTTTCTTGTTGTTTAATTGTTTTGCCACCTGTCATCTGCCTCTCTTACTCCCTTCTCCCATCTCAATTCTGTCTACATTTGCAGCAGCCACAAACGTCGTCGTCGTCGTCGTCGTCGCTGCGTTTGCCGTTGGCATTTGAAAATATGATTATTTAGCGGATGTTTAATTGCACCTATTTAATTTTCGCATGTGGTACGCGGGGTAATTAGTATTCGTATGTTTTAATTTTAATTTTCGTTTTGTATTGCAATTGTCATGTATTTTCTTGTTGCCGCCGTCGCTGCCTCAGCAAAAGCTGCAGCAACTACAACAACAACAATAGCAACAACTACAACTAAATGTATGTTCGGGCGCACAGTCGGCACCGGAGAATAACAATTAAACTAAATTTAAATTATATGTGTATGTGTAATACTTGTTGCTAATGTTGTTGTTGTTGTTGTCTGACAGTCACCTGCCTCTTCTGCCCCCCTTCCCCTTCTGACGCTGCTTCCTTGCCATATCTGACATAATTATACTAAAACTATAGCAGAAGGGGGCAATAATAACAACAACAACAATAATCGAGTCGCAACATTCGTCATCGTCATCGGTCATGTTGCTAGTCGGAGTGTTGAGGTCTCTCTCAGCTGTTGTTGCTCTGTCGTTGTTGTTGTTGTTAGTGTTGCAGCTATATTTGTTGCTGCATATATATTTATTATTATTTTTTTTTATTTCTGCTTTTATTATTTTTTTTGTATTTTTGTAATGCGTTGCTTTGCCGGTTATTTGGTCTTTTGTTGCTTTTTATTGCATTATAATTTCTACTTAGCAAAACTGAGGATGTGATGCAACTGCTGTGTCTCTGCCTCTGCCAGTTGCCACTGCTGCTGCTGCTGCTGCTTTAATTTCATTACATATTTTTCAGCTGTTGTTGTTGCTGTTGCTGCTGCTGTTGTTATTTCTCAAATAAATCGCACACATTTTGTATGCAATTATTTTTTGCGCTTACAAAAGGCAACAAAAGTACCCGGTAAGTCAATGCAAAGAAAAGTTGTTATTATTGTTGTTGTTGTTGTTGAGAAAAGTCATTTGCATTATGCAGCGCCGGAAATTGTTATTAGTAGGTATTTTTTTTTTAGCTTTTTTTATTATTATTTTTTTGGCCTAGCTGGCATGAATTGGACTTTTAAATGCTGCCTTTGACTTGGCAGTTTTTTGTATACCCTTTACAAATGGGGTAAAACAAATGAGTGTACTTATTTAATTTTAAGAAATAGTCTTTTAATAAATTTATTTATTTATTTTTAATTTTAATTTTATTTATAGAATATTTTCTAGTCGATATCTCAATTATTTTTTATGCAAATAATATTATTATTTAGAACACAAAGTCATAAAAGAAAGTATTTTATGCTTAGTTAATTACAGGGTGTTTGCAAAGTCGAGTTTTCTTCATTTCTTTTGTTTCTAAGTACATGCAATTTATTTATATGCAAATGTGAATTATTTGAATTTGGTTTGTAAATACAATTGCTTTGTAAACTAAACAATAAAACGTGCCAACATTTTCACATGTGATAGTAATCGCCGCGCGCCATTCACAATGAATATATTTTATATTTGTTGCATTATTTAAACACAAGCAAACAAACTTACAATATTTATACATATATAGAGATATCTATATTTATGCTAAGTTAATGACACTTAATTGTCTGCTTCCCATTTGAAACAAAAACACACTTCACTTAAATGAAAATAAAAAAGAAAAATGGAAAAAACAAGACGGCAACAATATCAAAGTTTATCGCCCGCCAACGCCACTTTGTCACATGACACGGCCAAGGGGCGTTAACAAAAGTTAAAATAAACTGCCAGCATAAAAATCTATGCACTAAAAAAGAAGAGGCAAGGAGAGCAGAACTAAAAATGAAAATAGAAAAAAAAAACGAAAGCAGTTGGCCAACCATCAGCCATGCCAATGGCGTCATCCTCACCGTCATGAAGTTCGCGAGCTCGGCCAATGTGCAGCACAATTGTTGTTGCTGCTGTTGTTCTTGTTGTTGGCCCATGCAAAAAGTGGCTAAAGTAAAAAGCTGTGAACAAAGCTTTAACTTTACAGCTTTCAACTAAATTAATTTACTTTTATAGCATTGCCGCTTGTTGTAGTTGTTGTTGTTGTTGACGAGGACAACGTGGTGCTGTGCCTGGGACAGGCTAACAAGCTAAGCATTGTCGCTATATACACTTTGCACGAGGGCTTTGCTGGTTTTATGCTGTGGTTTGTGAACTCGAAAGATAAAGTATTTATTTTTAAATTTTAAGACGCTTTTTTATTATTACTTATTCCGTTTGAATTTATAGAGATTCTTGTTAGTTTTTTGCTGAATTATGTGATTTTTTTAAAAACATATTAACAAAAATTAAATTGAGTTTCTTTTTAGAAGATTTGCTTCTTTTTTAAAGAGCTGTAAGACTTTCGTTCTATGAGATTAAAAGAAAAATTCTAAAGAATTAATTCTATTATAAGTTGAAAATTTTTATTGAAGCTCCCTCTTTTTTATAGTTAATCAATATATTTTTATTATAGATTCTGGCATTTATTTCTATACATCTTACGATGAAATATCTTTCAGTTAGCTGACTTTAATGGACATAAAAAATGTGTGTCTTAAATGAAGTGTGTAAAATCCCAAAAAGCGAACAACAACATTAAAATTTAGTGTAAAGAGGGAATGAAACTCAAATTTTCACAAACAAAGTGTATTTAGAATTCATTTTTTTTTGTATTGCTTTCTTTTTGTCATTTGTATTTGGGTTCAAGGCTTAGCTGCCAGTCGGCTTACTATTTTTTATTTGTTTCTCCACACAAATTGTTATAAATGAAATACAATTAAATATGGTGCCTCCCATTGGGCATTCTTTGAAGGCAGCACCATTGTAATGCAGATTACGTATACGCCGCGTTGAGGCAGAGCCAAATCAATGTTGTAGCTGCTGCCTGGGCCACAACTAATTCCAGTTGGCAATAAGTCAACGCAAACAAACGGTGACCGCAGTCAGCCCGCAAAGTGTCCGCAGTGACGACAAACCACAACAACAATAATCACAGAAAAAAGAAATGTAAAAACAACAACAGCAACAGCAACTAAAAAGGAGAAGAAGAAGGGCAGTAGGAGAAAAAAGCTAAGTGCGAACTGCAAGGACTGAGTCCCATTTTTATTATTTACTAAATTGGCGACAAATGCAAAGCAAAAACGCGCTGAACAATATAAAGAAAAAATTTCCATTAAACTGTAGTTTTGTTGTCGAACGGTACGAGGTTTTTGCGGTCTCTGTCTGTATGTGTGTGTGTGTGTGTGTGCCAATAAATACAAGCATAATAAAAAATGCTAAGGAAATTGCAGAGTAAAGCAAATAAAATTAATTGAATTCCAATCAACTAGAAATGCAACCAACCGACCAACAACAACAACAACAACAACGGCGACAACAAGAACAATGCCACTGGGAAGGTGGCCAAAGAAAAAAATATTAAATTGTAAAAAGCGGCAACGGTGGCGGCAACAATTACAACAACAACAAAGACAACAAAAATAAGAAATGCAATTTAATTGTAAGCCAGATGGAGGCAGGAGTGCTCAAGGATCTCGATATGGCGCCGCAAAGGGTGGCGCCCAACTGACATAATAAGTATTTCGCATACCCTGTAGAGAATACATAGTTTAAAAGGTGTAATGAAATAGTGCAAGTTTTAATAACAGATAAGCGGAAGTAGCTCGAAAATTAATTCGATCAACTGCCTATGGAACAGAATACTGTATCTCAGATCTTATCAAAAATATTAAACATTGATCAACTGACAAATTTGAACAACATAAAGGATTTGAATGGAGTTTCTATTTAACAAATATCACAGCTTTCAAAAATGTATTAATCTTCGATCAACTGACATCTGACAGCAAAATTATTTTGTGAAAACTTTTGAGAGCTCTGTTGATCGACTCTTTAGCTGTCTACAGGGTATCTCCCAGTACAGCACAATCACTCAGTATAAACTTACTTGCTTATTATAATGTAATTTTATGATTTCGTCGCCATTTTCTTGCTAAATTATAGCATAAATAGAAATAGAAAAAAAAAAGTATAAAAAAAAAGAATATAATAAAAGCGGGCCAAGAAAAGACCAAAAGAGGGAGGTGTTCGGGGGTCGTCGGATAGGGGGTATAGGGTGTATAGGGTGTTGGGCAACGCGCAGTCAATTTGCATAAAACCGATCGATATTTTTGATTACATTTACAATACATAGAAAAAGAGACAGCGCACCGGTTTCTAGTCGAGGTCGGTTCGATTCCGCATGGAGTGGGACCACTAAATATATAATTTTGTCATTTAAATTGCCCTGTCGACGACGTTGTTGCTGTTGTTGTTGCTGTTGCTGCTCCTATTGTTGTTGTTGTAGTCGCTGCTGGCTTTCATCGCCATCGTCTACATACTTTAGATTTAAAATGCGCTTAAATTCAAAATAAATATAATTATAAGTACCTACAGTAAAATGCAAAATTAAAGGACAAAGCTGACGGCATATTAATTATTATACAAGACACAATTTATACGCAAGGAGAGGGGAGAGAGGGGCGTGGCCCAAGCATACACAATTATAAAAAGTGCTACCCTCAATTGCGCGCCGGATGTCGCTTTCTTTTATTATAAAAATAAATTATAATTTAAGTCAACGCAGCGCACCAAAAGGAATAACCCCAAAGAAAAATGGAAGAAACCAAAGCAAATGACAAAGAAAGTTTAAGAAAAAAGATAATAGACAAAATGGATCTATATTTAAAAGGTCTGTGCAAGGTTATAGTTGAAAGCTCTGCCAATTGTTTCCACTTCACCAAGTTGATTTTAATATATTAATAACAAAAAAAATATATATATAAATGATGAATTTAAATAAAAATATGAGGGAAAGATTTGTATCCTGAGTTCTCTAATTAGTTTTTTTCAGATAATTCCGGGAAAGTCAACATTAAGTTTGTGAATTTACCAAGAAAACCTTCCCTAACTTTTTTTTACTATCAGAATCAGAAGAAAAGGCTTTGTATTCGCTTTTCTTCTAATTTCTAAGTAATTAGGTTAAAAGATCTCCAACTACTTCATCCTCCAGGCTCGTCTAGTTCAAAATTAGACTTTTGACCTTTAATGAGCTCGCTGCCTTGTTTAAGTCATTCAAAGTGGACAGAGTTGACCACAAATGCGTGTTGTATTCGTAATGTTTATCTCTATAACTGTGTTACGTATTATGTGCGTATGTGTGTGTGTGTGTGTGCGTGTGTGTATTTATATGCCATGTGGACTATAATTATATTTGAGTTTCTAATTACATTCGGTGCAGCGAAACAATTTTAAAAATTCAATATAATGAAATTTACTTAATTGTATAACACTCGTAATTAATTCACTTTGTATGCTAATTCGTGCCTAAGTGGCGTATTAAACTTTAAAATGTCTTCAATATTTATGTGCAATGCACGTGTCGATTATTACACGCAATATATATATATATTTGTGTGTGTGTATGTGTGTGTGTGTGTGTGTATTGGAGTGTGCAAGTTCAATTTAATGTAAATTTGGACACACACAAACAAATTACTTAGGGGTGATTATGCAATGACAGAGAAATGCCATTGTTTCTTATAACATTATCAAATAATTTTGCTGGTTAATTGAATCGATAAAGTTTTGCTAAAAACATTTGAGCCAATAAATGAAATGACCAGATAAAATGAATTAAACGTTCGTATTAAGTGACAGTTTAGTGATTGCCTAAAGCTAGATAAAGAAAATTTGTGTGCGTGTGTGGGAGTTTTAAGTTTGCACAATCATTGCTTAGCTTTTGCTTTTACATTTATATACAGACACATTGCTGACTATATAGATATGTGAGTGCATGTACAATATACATATATAAATGGAGGTAAGCACAACTCAAGCACCGTAAAACAGTAAAATTTACAACGCAACTACTCAAGTCTGAAGCGTAATAAAATATTTGCCGTTTTTGCCGACTGCACACACACACACTCCACACACAAACACACACATACAAAGTTGCTGCACTCCGGACTGCACTCTCCGGATCCACTTGCTCCACATGAGCACTGACATTTTAAGGACTCTGCCACGTTCTGGCAGACAAGCCCAAGCCCTAGTCCAAGTCCAAGCCCATTCGGCCAAGCTATGACTCAGGCCTGGTCCGTTTCCGTTCCAGGGCGCTCCTTACGCCCCTTGCCCCATGCCACGCCCCTCTCTCCGCCTTCGTCATTGCTTGTCAGCCAGTTTACAATGTAAACGCGAAAATGCGACAGCAGTGCATAAAAATCCTTGGCCCTAGACGATTTCTCACTCTCTTTCACTCCCTATCTCCCTCTCTCTCTCGCCCTGTATCTCGCTGCGCCTCTGGCTGTTGGCCATGGCAATGGGAATGGCGATGGCGATTTTTATGCGTTTAAACATTTTCATTACAAAAATTGCATTGGGGGGCAAGTGTTTCGTTGTCATTAAATCTGCAGCGATAAAATCAATTTATGTCAATTTCCACTTTTGATTATAACAGCAGTGCCAGCAACACCAACAACTCCAATAACGAACAACAACAACAACAACAACAAAGATCAAGCCAGTGTCATTGCTTTTTAATTAAAAGTGAAAAGCTTGAGTTGACCAAACAAAACATGATCCAAAAGCAACAAGAGACAAAGAACTACCACCCAACTGAGCTCAAACCACCATCTACATTGATTCCCCTCTCTCTCTCTCCCTCTTTCATATTTCATCAATTTATGCAATTTATAAAATAAATATAAAAAAAGTAAGCAAACGCCGCTGCCCAGGCGAAACATACAAAATTATAGCCAAATGCACGGCAAGGAATTTATTAATAATGCAAATACATAAAAACAGAAATCAACCCCTGATTATACAGATACGAGTACATACCACACGGAGTACAGCTACCAACCAACCAACCACTCACCCACCCACCCACTCAACCACCCAACTGCCACAACTCACAATGTCGAGTCCCGGCTGCCTTCCTTAATTTATTATTTAAATATGAAAAAAAAATATACGAAATATATGAAAATAAAATAAGAATCAAACACAATTCGTCGAAGATTCAAATACTCTACAAGTTAATTTTAAAAGGATCTTTGGGATATGTTGAGTTTAATGATCGTATTTTAACTTTTCAAGATCGCTTAAGAAACATATAAAATATCAAATATATGTTATGGTATGTATTTCACATTCAACACAAATAAGAATCAAAAAATATTAATGTCCTTGCTATGGCTTGGGAATAATGGAAATTCATGAATATATAGAAGTTTCTCCTGGTACAAAGTCTCCTTTTCAAATCGTGTAATCAACATCCTACTCGAATGCAATATTATATCTTATATATGTAAGGGTATCAGATTGGGACTGCAGCATATTTGCTACCCGTTCAACGTAGCGCAAAGCAATGAAAAATTTCCGACGTTGGCGTCATCTAATATTTATATATGTAATACTCGTATAAATATAATGATGCTGGACTGGGCTATAACGGTCTGACTTCAACGGCAGAACCCAAAAGCGCGGCAAATATTCAATAATTTATAATTTAAATAATACCCACTACAAATGGGGCAGGTACTGCTGCATGTGCCAGGACAAAGGGTAGAAGAGGCAGCATAGGGCTGTGTTTTTGCCACACGGTCAGACAGTCAGTCAGAGAGTTAGGCAGAAAGCCACAAGGTGAACTATGCAGCGAATATTTGAATTTGAATATTAAACACGCAGACGTCTCAGTCTCAGTCTCAGTTGCCGTCGCCGTCGCCGTCAACGGCACTGTCGATGCCAGCGATGCCGCCTTTTATAATTTTTCATTAAACTTGGCAATAAAAGTTTTCTGCGTTTTCCCCAATGCGGGACGCCTTAAAAAGAAAATGTAGCGCTCAGCTCGAGAAGAGAGAGCAAAAAAAAAACGTATATAATAAATGACATTATGGCATATTTATGACTGCTAATAATTTATATGCAGCCATTGCCTCAGCCTCTGCCGCTGTCGCAGTCGCCGTCGCAGCCGCAGTCGACGACCGCACAGTCGCCACAGTTGCCACAGTTGCAAAACTTTCTTGTTGTCATTTTTCGTTCGGTTTCCTTCTTCGGTTTAGCCCAAAAATGGCAAATAATCCAAAAGAAATGTAATTTTAGCATACATTGTAGAAACCACTCGATATAAATTATAAGTTGAGATAGAAGTAATATAATTGAAAAGAGGAAAGTAGAAATTTTGATCATGTGTTATGAGCAGAGGGTTGGAAAATGCAAACAGCTGCAGAAATTTAAGTTATCATAATAATTGTAATAAGAATAGGCATAACTTTGATTGCAAGCACTTAAATTGTGAGAGCTGAAAGATGATCGACTTGGAGATACCCAACAAACAGAATTAAATGAAGAAAAAAAAAAAAAAAAAATTATAATAACAAAAATAATTTTAATTTTAAAAAATTCGTAATTTTTGTATGTATAACTGTGGAAAACCCAGAAAAATAAAGTATGTAATTCTGAAAAATGAACTGTAACTAGAGAGGGATAAGGTCAATCTCACTTGAGAATAAATAAATAATATCCTCACAAATTTGTAATACCATCTTCGGTCTTTTTAGGCTTACAGTATATATGTATTACACAAAAATCTCTTAAATATTTTGAAATATTGAACACTTTTAGACATGTTTATTTGACTTTCTTAAATGCTTTGAATATTGTTGAGAAAAGTTGTGACATGCATGAATTAAAGTCATTTTGGCTGACTGAAAACTGCCGTTTTCCGTGCAACCTGTCGCTATTATTATTATACTATGCATAGGTATATAAATACTACTGTTGCTCTGTTTACCTCTGCAATTCCTTTCAATATTTTATAGTATTTATTTTATTTGTTTGTGTGCAATTCATATTAATACGAGTGCGGGTGTGTGTGTGTGTGACTGTGTGTTTATATGTGTATTTAAATGCAAACATAAAATTTATGTCAAATGTCTGTTTGACACGAAATATTTAAGCCAAATGCGCGCCAGTTCGTACAGACAGTGCAAATAAAATATTAAAATACAAAAAAATAAATAACAAGAAATAAAAAAAATTTGACTTTATAAAAAACGAACGAAAAAATGAGGAACTGTAATTTGAATGTAGATAATGATACAGCGACAACAACAACAACAAAGACAACAATCGTGTGGCATGTTTAATAATTTATTGAAAATTGTGGCAAGAAATGTATAGAAATAAGCAAAATAAATAAAAACCTTTTATTTGTGGACGTCGTCGTCGGAAGTGTGCTGTAAAAATCGCCAGTAAATTAAGTCTTCCTCTTGTCATGTTGATTGTCATTTAGTTGTTGTTGTTGTTGCAATATAATTAACTCAAATATGTGTATAATGTTTATAGTTATGTGTCGCATCTAAGCGTGGGTTGTGCCCCCATATTTAAACTAAATGCACAAAAAAAAAGAAAAAAAAAATATACACTCAACTGTTGACTTTTTTCTGTCATTGTCATTTCAGTTGATATTTTCCCTTAGTTATTGGGGGTTGGTTTTTTTCTTTTATTCAATATCTGTATAGTTTTATATATATTTTATTTTACTTTACTGTGAGTTTCTGAACTGTAATTGTTTGTTGTAATTAAGGCTGAGCAAATAATGTGCTTCCGTTGATTTCTTTCAATGCAAATAGTTAATTGCTAGCCATAGGCGACACCATAGTGATTTGGATTCTATAGCATTGATTGTTGTTATTATTGTTATTTCAGTTGTTGGTCTTAGTTATTGTTTTGAGTGCACGTTTCAAATTAAATACAGCAATCAGTTAACCAATCGACTTATTAAATTATAGTTAAGTCAAACTAAGAAACTGTTGGATAAATAATACAATGTGATAAATATTGATACTCATTGTATTTAAAGAATTGTAAAATTATATGTAAATATGATTTTAGTTTTTGACTCAAATAATAATTTGTAAGCTAAAATTTTACAATTAAATACTTTACTTGAATGAAATATATTGTACTTGGTTTAAGAACATCCAAGATCTGGGAATAGTGCCAGGGTATCATTATTCGAGTTGCATTTGCTTTTATAGTTTAGTTTTCATTGTATTTGCATTTTGTTTTGTTTTGTTTTGTCTTTTGCAATGGTGGCGTATAAAAACTAAAAGACCAAATAAATGCAAACTTAAACTATAAAATAAACATTAAACAAGCTAGAAATGCTTTTATGGCCGCCAAGACGACGACGGCGAATGACGATGATGACGATGCCCGAGACTGTTGAGACTTTTGAGACTGATGCTGATGAACGAGGGTGTTCTTGGCAAAGGGGGTGGCAACTGTGGCATGTCTATAATGTTGTTGTTGTTGTTGCTAGTTTGTCAACGTGAGACAGCGCTCTCGACTTGTATTTACAATTGAAATATTTTGTTGCAAGCGACCCTAAAAACGGCCTCCCAAATAGCAAGTGCAGCTGCAACATGCGTAGCACACACACACACACACACACATACAAAGCTTTTTATACTTTAATGAAGACGGCGGTGCAATAAAAATTGATTAAATATAATTCAGCAACAAAGTTAGTTTTATAGTTGCAACTTGCAACAGTTGCAACAACAACTTCTAATGCTGTGCTGTAAAAGTTTAATTGTCGGAATGGAATAGAAAGAAGAAGGCAGGTGCCCAACACCAATACCCACTAACAATAAAATATTTGCCCCATTTGATGGGCTAAAGCACTTAAACATCCATCTCCATCTTTGTATGCGGCCATTTCGCAATTCACATTTCGCATTTCTACATTTAATTTGAATTTATAGCACCAAATGTCTTATTGTGCTGATCCCAGATAATAAGCAGCCAGTAATATATTTCTATACATATGCATATAAATACATATGTATATGTGTTTATGTGTGTGTGTGTATAAATACATATAACCCACATGTATTGCCCTTAATTACATGCGGAGTCATCAGTTGTTTGGTTGTTGGGTGCGGGCGAGAATTTATTTTAATATTGCTGCGCAATTTATTTTAATTGGAATAATTTTATTTGTCTTTATGTTTATTCATTATGCGGACTAATGAATTTTGTACCAATACCAACAATTTTACATGCGTTATCTATTCACACACACACACAAACACACACATATCAATTGGGAGAGGGCAAGCTATTAGTTGGCCTGCGTTTGGTTCCTAAATCCTGCGACTGTTCGACAGGGTGCTGGCTTTTGAATAATTAACGAGGGTGTCACTCAGCCCTTAGTTATATATATTTATATATGTATATATATTCCTCTGTCTCTCACTCACACACACACACATACATATAAAGCTTGTGCGTGTACACGCTCATAATAATATTATATATTATTTACCAAGAAAATGCTTAGTCAGCCTTATACAAATGTCTATGAATGTTCAAAATATAATTATAATAATAATTGAATTAGATTTATTGATTATTTGTATAGGCAACAACAACACAAGCCACTGCACGCACAACACTACAACAACTACAATAACCAGGACTATAACAGCAACAACAACAAGAACAAAGTTCATGAATAAATCCATTTACAAAGGGTAGTTGAGAGTCAAATAATAGCGCTAAAGAAATAGAACTGTGCATATAAATTGCAGAAGATCTTAGACTCTTAAATACCCTGTAACTTATAATATTTTACAATTATATATTTTTGTTATTAAATTATTTGTTGTTAAGAAATTAACCTGCATATTTTTTAATTTTTATTTCTTATCATAAATTATGTTTCCCAAAAGAAAAACTATGAATTCTGTTGGGAATTCAAATGTGAGTAGCATTTTTAAGCGTGACTGATCAAAGCATTTCCCTAGCGAAAAACTTTAACAGTTTCCCCAAGTGTTTAACTTGCTGTGAATTAATCAAGTATGCAAGTTAAAACTGGCTAAACAGGGTATCTAAATTAATAAAACCATCAGACAGAACCACAAAAGCTGATGACGAAAGTCAACTAACAAATTAAATATAGACAGTAGGTTATTGTTGTTGTTGTTACTCTTCTTCTTGTTGTTGTTTGTTGCAAGTGCGTCAAAAGCGAACGACAGCCCTTAAGCCAAAGCCCGAAAATCATTCAGAGGGAAAACTTAACTGAAACTTGAGACGATGGCGTCATATACTCAGCCAGACACACTTATATACTAATACACCAATACTAATATAAAACACACACACACACACATACACAAACACCGACGCGAATTTGCGCGCGCTTTTCTTAAGCGAACATCTTCGGCGACTTCGAGTTGCCGCTGCGACTGCGATTGCGATTGAATGAGAGACGAGGAGGAAGGAGGAGGAGGAGGTAAGGGAATAGGGAATGAAAGAATGGGGAACTCTGACTGGGATTGCATTTCAGTTGTTGGGTCGACCTCGAAGACGACGACTTTTCTGCTGCACATTCGAGGGCGACACGCTGCTGAATTTGCTGTGCGCCTGGCATTGGCGCAGTCAATGCATTCTGCAGACTGCATTTTTGTGTGCGTCGCTTGTGGCACAGAAAAACTGCAGCACGCGAATGCACCACGCACAAAATGAAAAAAACAGCAGCAACAACAAAAAATAATTCACCCCACCACCACCACCACTTGTGGTTGTCTGGCATTTCGCGGTGTCCTCTCAGCTCTTAAAGTTCAATGCAACAACGTTCCTTTCTCTGTGTCTGCTTATCGATTTTATCAGCTGGCTTCACTTTGCTCTCCTTTTACCATCTTAAGCATTCTCTTTTTCTAATAATTTTTCTATATATGTGTTGGGGGTTTTCTTTTCTATATGTTTATGTGTGTGCACATTTGAAATTTACCACTGCCTCCTGCCGCCGTGAAAAGTTTACGCGAAGACGCCTTGCAACGTGTGAAAAACTTTTTGCAAAGTTGCATTTCAGATGCTGCACGCAGTTTTTCCTTTTTCTTATATTTTTCCATGCGAAACGTTGTTATTGTTGGAAAACAATTTCATTTTGTTTTAGTTGAATTATTATATTTGTAAAAGTTTTGCTTATGAATTATGGCCAATGTGTGGGTGTGTGAGAGTGTGTGGGGGTGTGAGTGCGGTTGTGATTTAAGTGAGCGAAGGCAATGCACTTGCTTGTGGTTCATGGCAGGTCAGAGACAAGAAGGTTACGCTTTGCTTAAATAAATCTTAAATGATCTAGAGTATTTCTCAGTAAAATCAATTAAAAGACCAGACCCTATTTAAAATGATAGTCCGCTTGAAAATCGGATCAGTCTTAACAAAGTTATGAATGCATTAATTTGGTTTTCGACCTAAGAGCTTACAAGTCAAAATTCACGCGTGTTTTTTGTATTTATAACAATGTTGTCTTTAAAATAATATTTAGAGATATATCGACTAATGGTTTTATTTTTTTTTTTTTTTGTCGATTTTTAGATTTTACTTCACTAGAGTCAAGTAATGGCAATATTAAAAAAAAAGAATGAAATTTACGTTCGTTTCCAAAGTAAACATTTATTTTTTAATACAATAATATTTTAAATAATTTTGATGATCCTAAAATCAATGCTGAACAGTAATGCAGTTACTAATTGTGCTCAGAATCATTTTTTTTAAACTTGTCTTTTATCGCGTACTTTAATCTATTTGAGCGTGATTATCAGTTTGTTGCAAGTTGTTGTAATTGAGAGTAACATGATTCTACCCTTGTGACTGGACTGACCAACTGCGGCAAGTTGATGGGTTGGTTGTTGCACGCAACGGGTAGAAATACATTTAAATTATAAATATTCAAAAAACAGATAGGTACGGGGCATGCAACACAAAGTGCCGCATATCAAGCAAGCCATCTCTCAGCCATCTGCATTAATCTTCAGAGATTATTATTTGGCATTGTCGGGAAACTGAAATACTTTATTTACATTATGAGTATGTGCGTACATATATATATTTTTATTTTTTTTGCAAAACACATCGAGAAAACCCTCAAGGGCTCTTGCCACAAACCGTGGCAGCGTTAGATTTTAAGGGTTGCACGTAGTATCTCCGTCAACTTCTCGTATCAACTGTAACTGATGCCAAATGCGTTTGGCTTATTTGCGATTTGCATTTTTTATATAATATGTATATTTTTTTTTATTCTGTTACTTTTAAAGCCTGCCACGTGAAACCCTTTCAAACTGGTAATCGCTGCCCCAACCAAAAGAAAAACATCCAATTAGTTTTTTTTTCTCCTTGTACTTTCCATTTACATTTTGCCCAGTGCAAAAATGAAAATTACAAATTGCATATAGATTATAGATTTCTTAGAGTTTTCGTGTATAATCATGTACCGGATATGAATTAATTTTTCTCTGTTTCCCGTGTTTCTCGCGCTCTTTGCATTTGCAAGCAGCTCGTTTAGCTTTAGTTTGCAGATATACTCTAGCAAAGATAACATGCACTTTATCGTTGAGCTGGCAAATATTTTGTAGAATTATTGAATGGAGTAAAAATATAAAAATAAAGTAAATAATTTTTATTTCACAAAATTATAGAATATTAAAAATATAAAATAAATAAAAGGTATTTATATTTTTTTCAAGTATATTTAGAGATAACTTACTGTATTTATTGTTCTTTGACTTGATTATTGGCTGAACTGGCAAATATTTCATAGGGTTCAATTATTTTTCGTTATTTTTTCATTGATTTCTCTGTATTTTATTTGAAGTACATTCATACTGTATTCATTATTCGTTGACTTGTTTGCTGGCTTGCTTTTGCTTGTTCCCTTTTGCTTTGGCTGTGTTTTGTCGTAATTTGTTATTAGTTTTTTTCAGCTCGAAGTTCGCTTGGCTTTCGCTGGCTTTCCATTGAAAGCATTTACATATTGCAAAAGTGAATTGTAGAATTGAACACACACACACACACACACACACACGCTCACACATACAATGAGCCCTAAATAAGCAGACATACACATATACGTTTAGTTAGTTATTGAAAGGGGGGGGCACAAAGTCAGCTGACTTGTGTGCTGCATACTTGTATTTGCTTTGGCAATTATTATCGACCTGGCCAACGATTTGTTATTATTGTTGCAAGTGTTGTTACTGCTTATTGTTGTTGTTGCTTTGGCGCCGCTGTTCATTAATTTACGCTTTGGCCGAGTGGCGACTGAAGCCTTTTGTGAAACGCCTTTTGCATAATTGGCCGCACATTTCGTCAGCTCAAGTTGCGCCCCCGTCTGCAATTTGCGCGTCAAAATAGTTGTAAAGTGGTCAGCGTCAATTAAAGGCAATTAATTTGCATGTCTCCATGTATGTGTGCGTGCGTGTGTGTGCGTGTGTTACTGTTTGTGTTTGTGTATTTGTGGCTTGCTAGAAAAATATTGCTGCATAGTTTTGGGCGCATATTGTGCATCCTGCGTATACGCAATGTTAACTTGCGCACAGACAAAGCACTGTTATTGTTGTCTGTGTATGTGTGTGTACCTTCTACGTATGTATGCTTCAGACAGACAACTCTGCAGACTCTAGAAGCGACTCCTGCTTCGAATTTCTCCCTGGCAATTCCCGAATATCCATAAAATTTTTACGTTGCGCGCCTGCCAAAAACGAGGCCCCGTCTAACGTGAAAATCAAGCGAAGCGAAGCGAAGAGAGCAGAGTGCGAGATAAATGCATTTTCGTAACGTACGATATAAAATACTAGTATGTCCGTATATGTATTGTATATATCCATATACACACACATAGATAGATATAGAAAACGCAGCGCCAACGCGTTGCTAACGGCGACCGCAACAGACACACGGCTCGATATGGTTAGACGCAGTGTAGGAGTGTTGGAGGAGTGCTCCTAGACTCCTACTTTCCTACACTACACTACACTACACTGGCAACCAAAAATATAGCTCCCCACGCTGCGTCTGCGTCGGCAACGTCGACGTCTGTGTATTCGCATATTAGGTGCAAGCTATGTTGCATATGCAACTCGAGTCTCTGTTTCCCTATGCGAAGAAGGAGCACAGACGAGAGACCAGAGCTGGAGCATAGGCATAGGCACAGGCCGGGGCAATAGCTGTTGGTCATGTTCAAATAGACGACGGGACGGGCTCGGAAGGGACGACTCTCCCAATACAAACACACACACACACACACACGCACATACAGGTCCGTGGCAGTTGCCAATAACAGGAGCTTTTTTCCTTTGACCATGACGGGGGGACCCTACAGCAACAAATACAAAATACATATCTACACATACTCTTGTGTGTGTGTGTATGTATGATTGTGTGTAGCATTTGTGGCAGGAGGCACTGTATCTCATCTCTTTAGGCTTCCCGCTTTAGCCAGACGCATTCATTTGTAAAGCTAAAACAGAGGCGCTGCTTCTAAAGAGAGGGAGAGAGAGAGAGCGCGAGGGAAAAGGGTAAAAGAATAAGAGACAGAAAATATAAGAGGAAAAAGAGTGAGTGCCTGCAGAGCCTGCAGAGGGCTTTTTACGCACCTTTTGGCCAAAGTGTTAATGAAACACATTTGAGACCATAAAACGCACAACTCACCGACTCCACTTCAAAGTTACTTTATGCACAGTGGTACCTCGCTAATACAGCTATACAGATATATATCTGCATTTCTGCCTGATTGTTCTTTAATTTTTTTTTTTTTTTTCGTTGGCCCCAAAATGGAGACGGCAAGAAATTTCTAATTTCCCTCGCTTTAAATGTTATTATTGGCACTTTTGCTTTGTCTCCGCCTCTATGTATTGTGGGGGGAGGGGGTGGCCAGGATATATGCCGTACCCGCTGCCATATAATTTCATTAGTATATTTCTAAATATAGCGTCAGTTTGTCATCTACTTTTTTTCTATTATTTTTTGTTTTTTGTTTCGTCGAGACAAGAAAAACGTTTGCGACTTTCATATTTCTTCTTGGCCTACACACAGCCTGGCAGTTATTGCTTTTATATGTATTGGTATTAGTTCGTATATGTATGTACTATTTTTTTAAATGTATATGTGTGTGCAACATTCCAGTGTCGTTCCGTTTTGCAGCCCGGTCCGACGTTCATTGGCAAAACGCGGCATAGAAATCGAATTAGATTTTTCCGATTGAATTTTCTACATTTTTAATTGCTTTCGACGTTTCAACTTGTCGACGTGCTGGCAGCAGGAACACCACACCCACCCAACCCCCTCTAAAACTGACCCTGCATTTCTACATCCTCCCTCCCTACACTTCGCTATACTCCAGGCCAATATTGTTGAATTGTTGCTGGCTTTTTAGCCAATTTGTGACGTCGCTGACATTTATGGGCTTTAGCCAGGCATTCGAATATTAAATGCAAGTAAAGTAAATCAAATATGTGCTCTGCGCCTAATTTACTTTAGTTTAGTTGCATTTTTGCCAGCTGCATAGCTGATGTACTCAAATATTTGCAAGGCTGAGTCAGACGATGGATGGCATCATCTGATTGCAAATATATAGAAAATGATAGCACAAAAAATAAAAAAGAAACCAACTGTCGAAATATATATGCTAAAATGTCAATAAATAGTAGGGGGAAGGTTTAGAGCAGTTAAGTAATGAAATTGAATTAATTGACATCAATAAATAAATAGTGTGTGGATATTCACAGTAGTTAAATAATTAAATAACTAACTAACATGTGTGTGAAAGATGGTCAAATAGTTTTTGATAGGTTAATAAATGGACAGTAGCTATTACTGAATACCAGTTAAAAATGAAAACATATATAGTAATTCCTAGAAATAGATATCATTAGTTGAGCAGCTCTTAAACTCACATTTTCATACTTCACAATTGCAATTTTAATCCGAAAATTAATTATTTCTTTTACGCTAATGCTGCAATTTAGTTTTTCATTTACATTTTATGCAATCTGACTATATTTATTATTTGCTCTCACGCTGCCACAGCTCGTGGCACATCTAATTGATGTTGAGGTGCAGCAGCAATTCGTGCTGCAAGTCGGCCGTATCTACCATAAGTATCTCGAAGCTGACTGGCAAAATAAATAGTCTGCTGGACGAGATGCTCTCATATGGCAAGGGTTTCTCTTCATTGCATTAAAAATAAATTTAAAAAAAATGAGATGAAAAAAATACAAACCAAAATGAATAAAGTAAAGTAAATAAATAATTGGTGCAGCAGCAGCAGCGCAGACAGGAAAAAAATGGAAATTGTAAAATCGAAAGATATTTATCTAAAAATAATAATAAAGTTGCGTTGCGGCGGCGTCGTCGTCGTCGTCGTCGTCTTCGGCCATCTGCAACTGTCTGTCTCTTGATTCTGAACCCAGCTGCCTTAATTTGTAAATCATTTTCAAATGCCGCTGGCAGCACAAATATTTTTTAATATCAAAATCAGCTTATAAATACTCGTTTGTAGTTGCTTTAGACTTTCTTCTCTCAGTTGCAGCGGCAGCATCTTCCGCATTTGTTTGTAATTTACTTTTATGCTTTACTTAATTGCATTTAGATGCATTTTATAAATTACAGCACATGGTGGATAGCTAGCTGAATGATGGAGGCTCCCATGAAAACAAAGTTGAAGTAAACATTAACAGCATCCACATCAAATCGACGCCAACGTCGACGTCGCACTTATGATATTTTTTTTATTATTAAATTTTATCTTTTCTAATGATTCAATGGAAGGCAAATGAAGCGACCAAAAGCCGCTTTGGAAAAAAATTCAATTAAATATTACAACAATTTCTTCAACAATTTTTCCACCCCCTCTGCCGTCTGTCCATCTGGCTGATGGTCTGTCTGTTTTGAGTTGTATCTACGTATTTGTTGTGGCTCCGCAGGTCTGCATTTCCAGCATTAATTACGCCAAATGTAACTTGCCAGAAAGGCCGCAAGTGTGTATCTGTATCTGTATCTTTGCATCGCTCACAACAACATGCTGCATAATATTAGTTTTTGTTGTACTACATTATATCTTTTAAGAAGGCCACAGCAGCAGGCCATATAATAAGCATATAATGAAGCCAGAAATGAAGCAAATAAATGAGCAAGAACAACAACAACAACAGTCTTTTCTTTTTGTGTACACTTACATACTTGCATCTACAAGATACATTGCGCTCCTACAACAACAAGAGCAACAGCGAAGAAAAAGAAACAATTAGCCTACTTTAGTTTGTTGTCTGACAAGGGGAAATAAAATTAAATACAATATGAAAACAGATAAAAAATGAGGAAAAGTGAAGTAAAGAGCGGTACTTAGTTAAATGCAAGGCATCTGATGATGTATCTGTATCTGTATCTGCAGCTAAACTACATTTATATCTGTAGCTATGGCTGTCTAGTTCGGATATTAGTTTAAATGAAGCAACGACAATAATAACAACAACAACACACACGAATTTAATTACTGCGTTTTGTATTTTTTGTTTTTTTGTTTGTAGCCCATCATCATATCTTTTTATCTGATGCGACGCGTATCTGTATCTGCTGCTATGTTTGTACTCAAGTAGTTTTTAGTTATTATTGTTATTATTTTTCCATTTCTACATATATGTATGTATGTATCTCAGTCTGTCTGTCCGTCTGTACGTGTAGCATGTACGTCTCTCTGCTCTCAGATATTGAAATTTATCGCCGCTATTTTGTTGAAAATGCTCGTAATAATTGTCTACCCCTACTCTGCCCCCTTCTTCCCCATTATCACCCTCTCTTGTCCTACATTGGCTCTGTTTGTTTACCGTTGCGCTTTACAGTCATCGTCATATAGTTCAATAGATATAACCGTACAACGAATTTATCTGAGCTCTCACACACACACTTACACGTACTCAGATACAGATACTTTGATACACACCAGAGAACTGCAACGGGTAAGAAGTGCACGCTCATACTCGAATATTGATGTGAACCCGTTGTGATTTGTTCGTCTTTGCTTGTGATCTGTTTGGATAAAAACACTCGCTCATACTCGTTGAGTAAACTACTCGAAAAACGAGTATAGGAACGAGTATAGATGCGAATCATGATGCGAGTAACTCGTTTTAAATGTGCGGGACGGAGCGGGCAATGGGAGCGGGGAATGTGTCGAATCGACCCAAATGTGCGAACAAAAAATAAAAAAGGTCTACACTGAAACAAATTATTGAGCCGCATAATAATTATATGAGAAAAAACCAATTTTTTTAAATAATAAGGACTTCAAACCTACTATTTTTTTCACTCAGTGTACAAAAGGTCGCGGCTCGCCGGCAGCGCGAGTTTTATGACGGCCATAAAAAAGGGTCAAAAATGACTCGACGCGAGTCGTGTGTGCGACGTCACAGCAAAACCCACCCCCGAATTTCATACATTGCAATGTAAGCGTAAGCGCTGTCGATCGCTGGGCTACTCCCTCTGACACTCGGTCTGCTTTTCTTGACACTCGTTTTGATACTCGTTTTAGACACTCGTTTTCGACACTCGTTTTGGGTCGTTTTGAGTTGTAGATACTTGTAAGAATCGAAAGCGGCAGTCTGTCTTTGTGTCCCTTTGTACAAAGAACATTGATCTTAATTAAGTCCAAAATAAATAAATAATGACACGAAATTAATGTTATGAACGCAATTTTTATTAATTTATTTTAGTACTTAAATATTTTTATAAATTTAATTATTTCAAATTAAAGTTATATATTTTATTTAATTAATTAAAATAAGAACACGTTGAACGTGTCACTAAATTTATTTTAGATTTAATTAAAATGTGCTTTGTACAAAGA